>CM055909.1:9024610-9258639 GCA_029582155.1 Panopea generosa
AAACAATAAGTAGATGATAAGAGTTTTATTCATTACTCTACAAGTGTTTTTGCACTGAAGCAGAATTAAATATTAGGTGTATTAGATATTAATACATGAATCAGGACAAAGTCTGTGCCATCGATGCCAAGGAAAAGGCGTTTAGTTGGTAGTAGAAGAAATATCACCCTCTCTCTCTCTCTCTCTCTCTCTCTCTCTCTCTCTCAGGCTTTTTTTCTAAATCTGGGGAACATGGCCATTTAACTTAAGAGATCTGAGGATCATATTGGCCATTACTTTCAGGGATCTGGGGTCAAAGGCCTAAATTGTCTGCCATTTTACGTCGAATAACATGAAATGAATTGCTGACTTTGTTGAAACGTAAACTTGTAAAAAGTTCGTTGGGTGATTGCATCGATTAAAAAGTAAAACACCATGCTGTAACACAATTACACTCCGCAACAAAGGGTCGTCCGTGGCCGAGTGGTCTAAGGCGCCGTTCTAAGATAACTTACCTCTCACCGCTAAGGTCGTAGGTTCGAGACTCGCTCGCTCCAAAACTTTATGTTAGAAAGTTTCCAGTTACTTGCGGAAGGACGGCTGTTGTACTCAGTCTGACTCAGTCTGAGGTCTTCCTCCACCAGTAAATCTGGATATGCCATATATAACCTGAAATGTGTTGAAAATGGCGTTCAACCCTATTAATTTTAAAACTCTTCAACAAATCAACATTTACGTCTTACACTTTCTGATTTAAGAACGATTAATTGAGAATTATATTAGATGTAACGCATATGCATGTGTATGTTGTTTACTAAATGTTTACCTATAATAATGTAAAATTACAAGTCTGTGTTACGCTTCTAGATTTACATTCTGTTTTAAATTTTAGAATGAAATGTTGAGAATAACATCTGGAATAAAGTTGATTTTTAATATGGAAAATATATTATGTTGGCAACAAAAAGCCTGCATACCTAACCACATGTAATTTTTAGTGTTTACTGGCAACGAAGCAAAATCCAATGCAGACTGTAAGACGTTAGTGAAAAGTCGAAACTACGATGGTGAAAAGGTTTCGGAACTACATTGGTGAAAAGTTGAAACTTCGTTGTTTCGACTTTATTTAATTTAATAACTCTGCCGTGATGGCTCCCTACTGGACATCGTAAAACGGTGATTGTATCTATATTTAAACTTATTGATGTGCATCGAAATCTTGTGGAACAAGTTCTGACAACTAAGACAAACCACCGTAGAGCATTTCTAAGAACATGTGGATAAAGTCTTTGCTCAAGGACACCTCACATAACCTTTGTGTTTAATACACTTTAAAACTAACTTTTAACTAAGACTGTAAAAACCAACTTTCTCAATTCCAGTGACATATCTATCAGATGTTATTAAGTCACTGTCCATTCTGAATACATTTTGAGCAATGAAAAACAAAATTCTTATTTTCCACCAATAACACGACATTGATTAAATAATATAATGGCTAACGTTGCTTAACCATTTGTGTATTTGCAGGTGATATATTGTTCATACAGACCAAATTTAACGTTGCTTAGCCATGTATTTATTTGCAGGTAATATATTGTTCGGACAGACCATGACTAAAATTGCTTAACCATGTGTTTATTTGCAGGTGATATATTGTTCAAACAGATCGTGGCTAAAGTTGCTTAACCGTTTGTGTATTTGCAGGTGATATATTGCTCGGACAGACCATGGCTAACGTTGCTTAGCCATGTATTTATTTGCAGGTAATATATTGTTCGGACAGACCATGACTAAAATTGCTTAACCATGTGTTTATTTGCAGGTGATATATTGTTCGGACAGATCGTGGCTAAAGTTGCTTAACCGTTTGTGTATTTGCAGGTGATATATTGCTCGGACAGACCATGGCTAAAGTTGCTTAACCATGTGTTTATTTGCTGGTGATATATTGTTCGGACAGACCATGACTAAAATTGCTTAACCATGTGTTTATTTGCAGGTGATATATTGTTCGGACAGATCGTGGCTAATGTTGCTTAACCGTTTGTGTATTTGCAGGTGATATATTGCTCGGACAGACCATGGCTAACGTTGCTTAACCATGTGTTTATTTGCAGGTGATATATTGTTCGGACAGATCATGGCTAAAATTGCTTAACCATGTGTTTATTTGCAGGTGATATATTGCTCGGACAGACCATGGCTAAAGTTGCTTAACCGTTTGTGTATTTGCAGGTGATATATTGCTCGGACAGACCATGGCTAACGTTGCTTAACCATGTGTTTATTTGCAGGTGATATATTGTTCGGACAGATCATGGCTAAAATTGCTTAACCATGTGTTTATTTGCAGGTGATATATTGCTCGGACAGACCATGGCTAACGTTGCTTAACCATGTGTTTATTTGCAGGTGATTTATTGTTCGGCCAGATCATGGCTAACGTTGCTTAACTATGTGTTTTTTTGCAGGTGATATATTATTCGGATAGATTATGACTAACGTTGCTTAATCATGCGTTTATTTGCACGTGCATTGTTCGGACAGACCATGGCTAACGTTGCTTAACCATGTGTTTATTTGCTCGTGCATTGTTCGGACAGACCATGGCTAACGTTGCTAAACCATGTCTTTATTTGCACGTGCATTGTTCGGACAGACCATGGCTAACGTTGCTTAACCATGTCTTTATTTGCACGTGCATTGTTCGGACAGACCATGGCTAACGTTGCTTAACCATGTGTTTATTTGCACGTGCATTGTTCGGATAAACCATGGCTTACGCTGCATGACCATGTGTTTATTTACACGAGTATTGTCCAGATAGATCATGACTAACTCTGCTTGACCATGTGTGTATTTGTGAAAAAGAAAACAACACTTATGTTGAAACTGAAAAGTATTTAATGAACTTTACTTCATCCAACTTCAGCAAATACTAATTATGTCAATTCGAGAAATTCTATAAACAGATATGACATACATATCTAATACTTCTTTAAAATAAAGATAGAATACCCACCACACACTATCAATTAATTTATTAGATATATTGCTTTTCCGCTGCACCACGTTCAGTTATTTACACGTGGTCGACTTCAACATGCAATCATCCACATTGTCATCCCAGAGAAGATCATCAGGGCATACAAACTCTGAGAGCGTGTAATTTGAGCACTTGATGAACTTTTTACACGAGACACAGTGTTGATAACTACCGTTCGGCATTCCCCAGCACGACATGTTGTTAAGTCCACCGATGCATACTGAAATATAAAGAAAGAAAATAAATATAATTAAGGGAATGACGGAATGGGCCGAGTATATACGACTGAATCGGAAATTTTACCGATAATGTCCGTCAGTGTAGCAACTTATTTGTTTATTAGACTTACTAATCAGTAAAATTAGACTTAAAACACGATTTATTTGCGTTTTAGAGAGGTGTCGGCTGTTTTAAATGAACATGAGAACTAACAAAAAGTTATTCCTCCCGCGGCATTATAGTCTTACATATCACCACTTTGGTATATTACTGTAAAGCACTGATCATTTATTACTGTCGACAGAACTTGTAAAGATTGCTGAAAAAAATGCTATAATTTTATAGTTTTTAAATGAGCAGAAACATCACTGACTAAGACTGAAAACTCTTCCATACACCATTCACCGATAGTCTCCTCCGCAATATTTACCTTTTCCTGATGCTGGCTTCTTGTTTGCCGATATCGTCAGTGAATTTGCTGAAAACAGAAACAAATTTTACATTAAGTAACATACATGTACGTAAAATACAATGTTCTATTAAGCCTAACTCACACTGTCAAGCTTTGGGCCCCGATAGCGATCTCGATAAAACTTTGACGTGGTTATCGTGATGAGTCGGGAGTACAGGGCCTCGGATGCATCTTTCTGCGGATACTAACAATTTTTCTACGGTGACACCACAAATATCAACGACATTTGTATGATTTTGAAGCAGATTCAAGAAATGTTACGATCTTCTACGGTCCAGAACGGTTTTACTACGCTAGCGTCAGGAATACTATACGGTTATAGAAGATTACATACGATTATTCACGTTTCACTCCAGATTGTAGTAACATTAATAAAGATTTATCACTGTGGTCCCACGAGCAACCAAGAATGTCCACGCTTCACTACGCTTCCTGGTGATTTGTGTATAATAAGCGGACCCGACAACTGCTCTGAATCATTCAGCTACAGGCTCCTGAGTAGCTCACCTCTCATAGTAATGTTCCTGAAGAATTTGGAATTATAAGTTAACCAGAAAGCATTGTAACCCTGGCAGCCACGTTAATGTCCACAGAACACACAAACACGCACGCACGCACACACTACAAATGATTATCCATGGAATAATCGTGCAAACTTTGGTTCAGCAAGCATGGCGAAGGTATCACTTCTGTCAAGTCTATTACATTTGTTAGTTGTTCCAGTGAAAGTACACCTCATTCTTACCACTGGCGACATGATGTTGCACGAAAGCGCAAAGTTTATAGATGGAAGAATCAGATGTAAGACTCATTCTAAGGAAAGCGTTTTTAGAGGTTCCTTTTTGTGCATTGTTTAAGAGAAGATTAAAATGCTATAGGTGTACAGACAGACGATAAAGGTGACGCGTATTACCACTACAAAATGATGACAATAACTCACGTGGTGTTTTAAATAATAAAAGGGTGCATTAAAAGCAAGAAAAACAAGAAAAGAAAGTATTGAAATCGGCTTTACTGAGTCTGCTCCCCAGTACACCACACCTATCCCCACCCCAGCGGCTTTAATGGCAGTTTGTTTTCAAGCAAAACTTCTTGGACTTCATCATAATTGACCTTACCCGAGAGCGACTATCGCTTCGCCCGCTGTTCATGTGGCACTGTTTGTCCAAGTAAATACCAATGTAATGTTTACTTCGAGAAGGTTCGCTTGTCTAAGAAAAATGGTAAAGTAGCGACCTATATCGACCGCTGATTGAAGTATTGACAACCCGCGTCAGGCCAATTGCAAAGAAACATTAATTATAACAACTCTGAGTCAAGACAATGTTTTAAACACATATGTGACATACATTGCCGTGGTTCGGCCAAATTGTAGACAGTTCCCGTCCGTGTTCCCGTATATGATTGATGTAGGTGACCACCGGCTCCAAGCGTAGGTACATTAACAGCATTGTCGCCTCCTATTGGCTTAGCAATAACTCCAAAATTTGGCCTGCTATTAGCATTCCCTGAAATTAAGAACATTTACAGATTTAATGTTTAATGAAGGAATTATATATAAAGCAGGTCTTTCTGTGAATGGGACTTCACGGTCCACGGGTTCTACACATCTAGAATTCTGGCCAACCGACCAACCAGACAAGAACATCACCAGTGGCGCTAAACTAAGTTATAGTAAACGAGGTGGGGTGCGGGGTATACGGAACGGGGTATTCGTTTTGCGCTTTTAATTGTGCAAGGTTTGAAGAGAAGATATTATAATTTCAGTCAGCTGATTGTTACAACTATTTAAAACAAAAGATGTTATATTACTGACGGATTCATGGTTAAATGATGACGTTGATTATGAAGTGAAAGGTTTTAAATATTATGAATAAAATAGAAAATTGAAAGTGAAAATATAAAAAGAAACAGCGATTAAATAATAATTTACATTTCAGAAAATTGTTTGCTTATTTTGAAATTCACATCCAGCTGGTCAATATTGACTGTTACAGGAACATGTCGCAAAATGATTAACAAAATCCTTCATGACTGAGTCATTTTGAGAGTTTTTTTATGTTTTAATTTATCGCTATATTTCCAAAAATTTCAAGTCGACCTTTTTGATAACAAGTCTTGTCTACTTATCTCGGCTGACATTATTTAAATAAATTCCATGAATTTTAATTTCTTTACAACACGTGTTTAATTTATAGTCTATATACTTCTTGATTGTTGTAGATGTGCCGGTGTGATATCGCTCGATGTGAAGGAGATTTACGATAATAACCGTACCATTATTACTTGCAATTGCACGTCTTACTATGGTAGCACGTTATTGACCTGTTATAGAGATGGGGTATAACTTCAACTGGACGAACACGGATACACGACACATACCTTTTGGAAGCTTGCAACCGAAAAGATCAAACTTCATTGTGATATAGCTGTGCCACTGTATTGGGTTCACACGGACATACCGAGCGACTGTATAACAACCCACGTCGTTAGTAACAAGGCCGTGGGAATCCGCATTGCCTTGAAATATCTGTAAACGTTATCATTGTATAAATACAATATCAATTGTACTGTGTGTTTGGCTGATTGCGCAGGTATATTGTTTTCATACAGAGCTCGTGTTGATATTTTGTGAACTTACATTAATTTTTGTCAGTTTGTTATTTACTCTAAATATTAGTATAACACTTATTTATTTTACTGTTACTGTGAACAAGACATTATAACTTATACAAATCACGCTCGAAATCTTTCTGCAGAAAAAAAGTGTTTTGTTCAAGGACACCTCATAGCCGTGGGGAGGTTCAAACCCACGTCTCTCTGACACTGGGTTTGATGCTCTACCACTGTTCTACCACTGGACCATGCGCTCCACTGTGCGTTTGTTGTTTGCATGTTATCAAAACGTTACTTAAGACGTGCAAACTGCATCATGATCAATACAATAGTAATCATTACCTTATCCTCGCCGTTGCTAGTTTTGACTGTAAACCAAGTGTTGCCGTCAAGGCTGTACTGGAGCCTGTATTTTGTCACATATTCATTACAATAGTTTACATCGTTGATCGAGTCGCAACCAACTGTTTCGACAGTGCGCACCAGACTCGGCGCACCGAGGTCCACCTGCACATGAACATAGAAGGTAACATTGATTAACTAATCATTAACAATTCGGACGCAAGCTATCACTCACGTTTAAGGTTGATCCGAGTCGTCCCGTGTCCCCCGTCACGTACACACTCAATTGTGTAACTGGAATACCTCGGACAATTTCTTGAAAAGCATAATCGATTTCGGAGTTGTGTACCTTTAATCGTCAAATATTTTCCTATTTGACATTATGTTCCCTCTGGTAATAACATTTTCATTGGATCGTCATACAAAAGGTAGTTATGTCCTAGTAGCCATAATATAAAACAAGTTAATAGCAAATGTATGATGTACGATCTTTGCATTATCAAAACTGATTTTACTTTATATTTCCATCTACAGTATTGCCTCAAACATTCACTTAAATTACACAGCAATACGTTAAGACCTAAATGTTTTGAACTGGCTAATAAATGTTGCAGTACTCTCCGTTAAAATCTTACTTATTTGGCATTTTGTCGATGCTACAGGTAAACGAATTAGGGTCATGTCATTACTCCCCTTCACTTTTTTCTCTTTCTTTCTATATATTTTTCTCATATTTTATCTTCTCATCAATATGATGAAACACCATACAGACGTATTATAATTTGTACCTCTGCAAACTGATCTTTATTAAGAGTTCCCGCCTTCCATGGGCTTCTCATCTCCGTGTCTAAAGCCGTGTCCATGCGTACTCGTGGCGGAGAGAAATCCCCGTGCAATCTGTCCGATATGAGGTAACTCGATGCTGAGAAAGCTGCATTCGGAATGTGGCCGCCGCGGCCGTTCAGTAGACTGCTTCGACACCGGCCATCTTCATATGCAAAATATCAAATGTAAAAAAATGTCTCATTAAGTTGACTACTATATTAATGCAAATTTGTCGATTGATAAACGTATTTATGACATGTTTATAAGTGCACTGTTACCATATTTAAAGTTAAGCTGACGGGTTATCTCCAAAATACTGACCAGATGGAGGTCCTGATGAATGGTCTCAATGGTCAGGCAGTAAACAAATATATACTGATGTATGGGAGTACTGGTCATTATAACATATATCTACTCAGTCTTGAAAGAAATTGTACACTTGTAATCTTCCTATAAAAAGCATATTTCTTAGTGATAAATTTATACAAATAGCTTAATGATGATACAAAATCACGACACTGCATGGTCACAGTTTGTAGTTTCGCTTATCACACACTTCAGCAAGACCGTTCAAATATCTATAAAGATTTATTGAAATAAAACTGGTTGGGTCCGATTCTGAGAGATAACAAAGGCAAGAAGAGTTGCGAGCTGGGAACGACACTTTAGCAGGTGTGTTTAATTAACCAGGTTAAAAGATAAATTAAGATGCTTTGAGGGAGATGTTAGATGTCATAAAGGGAAAGAAGGAAAAAAAGAGTGACGTGACCAAAAATAGTATAATGAATCAGTCATAATGCAATCGATAATAATTAGATATATTTATTAATTTAAACAAGTCTTACCAAACGTTACAACCAGTCCCACAAGGAAAAACAAATGTAGAACAAAAATATGCCATAAACACGTGTGTCCTGCAGAAAAGAAAACATTTAAACTCATTCAGATACAAGAATCACTATATTCATTTTTTGTATTATGTAAAACAAAATTACATGATAACTTTGTTAGAATCTCATGTTCTCGCTTATGGAACTCAACAAGAGCAATATATACTAAAAGGTTTAATAATTTTGTTTTATAATCGTACAAATACTAGTAGGTAGAGATGCCAAACGTGCATTTCACATTATTGTGACATATTAGTGCGATTTTTTGTGTGAAATATTTGCACGTATTCCTCTCATGTGTGTAGAATTCACGCGAATTCCCCATACGTGTAAATAATTCGTTTCTTGGAACAGTTAACACGTTTTAACAGATGAATTCTACGAAAAAAATGTCCGGAATGATGTAAACATTTTATTAAAAACCAATAAAAAGAATGAAGAAATAAGATAAATATAAAACGGAAAATAAAAAATAACATAAGTTTAACTATTTAGACTTCATTCAGATAAAAACAAAAACAAAAAACAACAGAGATTTAACCGCTGTTTAAAATTTAAATTGAATAACATGTTTGCTACAAACTTAGAAGAGAAGACTCAAAAACTACATACCATCCATTGTTTAACACTCCGAATTTAAACTAAATTTATGTATCTTGGTATTGTTTTAATGATGTATCGATAGTTATAAATGATATATGTTCCACTGTCACTAACAATATGAAAAGTAACCGTCTAATCCTCTTAGTTTTCTGCTGGGACGTTCAAAACAAATATTCATTATCGCATATTTTGCACGTAACTAAATATCCGGACCCATTAGTACCCACAGACATTTATCAAGATGAATGGTATGTAATCTTTAATTGCGGCAACAACATACGAATTAAACATTTAAGATGTGTCTGAGCGGAAATATATCAAGATAGCACGAAACGCCTAGTTAATCCGGGTTCATACGAACTGTAGGTAAAAATATGCGTGTTTGGTCGCTGTTCTTCTTTTTTTGTTTGTATGGTGTGGCGTTGCTTTTAACATTTTTTAGCTATATCGCGACGGTGACTGCTTGAGACAGTACTCTGAGCGCTGCCACACTGTAGTCAGCCGGTCACGTTATACTCCACCAAGTTCAATTTTATTGACACCAGGCCGACCAGACCTAGAACTATCTTCAAATGCTGAGCGATGACGTTTCCAGAACCATTGTTCAAGTCTTTGGTATGACAGGGATCGAAACCACGACCTAACGCATCCGAGGCGGACGCTCTACTGTACCCTATACCACCCCTACACCGCCGCTGCGGTATTTGGCCGCCGTTCTAAGCAAGAACGAAAACTGCCGCGTTTTTTTTCCTTCAGTTACTAGTAACAACGGTATCCCGTTAGGGGCCATCGCGGCCTTTTTTATTAAATTAAGTAAGTTGAAACAACGAAACTACGATGGTGAAAAGTCGAAACAACGATGGTGAAATGTCGAAACAACGATGGAGAAAATACGAATTACTTTTTTATCCGATCTCACACATTCATTCTAAAAATGACAGACAGACAGACAGACAGACAGACAGACAGACAGACAGACAGACAGACAGACAGACAGACAGACAGACAGACAGACAGACAGACAGACAGACAGCCTTTTTGTTATCTGCGTATGCAATTGGACTACCTCGGCGAAGTTCGAATATCACCATGTATCACGGAAATTTAAGAGAATGTGCGATGAAGACAAATGGCACTACTTGAGTTTAATGTTTTTAACAATTTGTATGAATTATTTTCATAACAGGATTAATAATTGTTTTAAACACGAATGCTGAGGCGATATGTGCTTAACGTTAATATAGACGAGTTTTAATGGTTCCTTTTAATATTTATCATATTTTATAGATGGAAAATTCATACCGGTGACATCTCGCATATTTAGCACGTGCATGGCGTGTTCATTTATACTATATTAACAATCTTACTTTCTCGACAAAATTCGTGATACTTTGTGACCTATGGACATCGACAAGATGCCCGACAGCGTTTGTGAAAGTGAGGTAAATATGACGAGCCTAATAAGGATGAGAGAGCAGATGTTAAAAAAGATAAATCAAATATAAGATATGCTTCCTCCAATGGATTGTCTTTAAAAGCAGATGCCGAAGATGGTGAGATAGTTGTTTATGATTTTTCAAGTTTATGTAAGTTTCCACAGGAATATCAATTATTGTTTTTGTGCCAATTAATACGGAAGAATAAAAGAACGATAGTTATATTTCAGAAATTGAACGTCTTTTAAAAAATGTTGTTTATATTCTTCAAATTATTTATTTATAAAGGACATGCAATATTAATGAGTTCATTAGTATACGATATAATTTCTTATGGTTTTAAAATGTTCTGCAGCATTAATAACTGCATGTATTTTTTTCCCCATCTTCTGATATAGGCACAAGCAATTTGAATTGCCTGGCAGGTTTATTAAAGAGTGCCTTTTCCAAGATCATCCCGTCTTCTGGTCGAATATATCATTATCTATACGTACAAATATTTAGAACACCTGTTAACACATAAAGCTCAGACTGACCCCAAAAATATATATATTACATATGTAACAAGCGAATAGAAGCATAAGCCTGCTGGTTGGATTGGGGAAAGAAAAAATATTCAACAAGATGCAAGTCTCCTTTTGTATCTATAGTAATGAGAGGTACCTTTTACTTCTAAAACCTATAGGGCCCAGTTGATGTTGGATGTACCTATATACAGATGACTTAATCACATTATTCACTTGTGTTTCATATATTTACTGAGTTTTCAAGTTGAACTCTTTCTCTTGTATTTGGCTTTATGCAGGTCTCTCCTGACTTGGTTAGGTGAAATTTGATTGTCTTTCAATGCAATCTTTGCGTTGAAACGAGCGATTTTCACCAACGTTTGACAACTTGAGCACCTAGTGCGTTGATCCGGTAAAATGAATGTTTGCGGTGGCTGAGAATCAAGTTTATCATTTTCTTCCATTTTGTATTACAACAGACGATAGAAAATGATGTCATTCAGGAATGATGACGTCATGTCCTATTTTAACACCATTTCTTGTTTAAATCACTTCATTCAAAATTACTGTTATGCTGACAATTATTGTATAACGTTTCATTGCTTTGAGTATAAATTTGAGTATATTACAGCACTTTAAAGAATGCCTATGTTCCCTTTTTTTATTGGGGGTGATGTTGTGGTGGTGGGGGACACCCTGTATTATATCACAACACTATAAATTTAACAAATTCATTAAATGAATACTTCAGCTATAAAACATGAACGCACCAGGTTAATATTTATTAATATTTATTGTATGTGTTTATCAATTTCTAGAACGTATAGACTAAAGTAATTACCCTTACCTTATCAGCAAGGGTCGTGAGTTCGAATCCCCGCCCGGCAACATTCTCCGTGATGATTGTTATACAACATTGTGTCTCATTATCATTCGTCTCTCACCACTGATTGAAGTGGGAAAGTTATCAGATACTTGCGGAGATGGGGTGTGCTCAAGTACTGGTTAATCCCAGGAAACAGTTGTGAGGTTAACTGATCGTCTGTTAGCCCTCAATGGCATAAAATGACGCTAAATATTCACTAAATCAATTATCAGCAGGTTGAATCAGTGACTCTTCCAAGAACACTGATTATGACACATGTAAATATCCATTATAAGATTCTATTAAAACATAATGCTTACAGATTTACCCCTTAGATAAATGTACATATTATATAATATGACATGCGGATACAAACATAAGTTTCGGGATACCATGATAGCAAAACAAAAAAAATGTTTTCAACTATTACCGCAACAATGAATAGTTTTGGTTTATTTAGTATATTCACATTAACGAAGATGTATGCACGATGCAATATCAATACAGAACATGTACATTCTGTCATAACCTTGAAACGTTCATAACGTAATAAAGCGTATACGCGGGTTAAGACAGGTTTGGCCTTCCATAGAAGCGACAGTTACCGCATCAAACACGTTTTGTCTGTATGAATTTAAAAGCTATGCAAACAGCTCCTGATTGTTGAAAACTCAGACGTCCGAGACAAATGCTGACACTTTAAGCCCTTGAAAATTACCTTGCAATGGACAAGGTTTGAAAATTTTCATTTTACCAACGTTCTCGTACTGGCCCCCAGGTGCTTTGAGCACGTGCAAATATTTTTTCATAGACACAAAGCAGACACGTCGTACTCAAACCCAGGTATATTGACATCTTATGAGAACGCTTAAAATCGACCTCTCGTTAGCAAAAAAGAGAGATGTCCATGCGCAAGTTAGCAGACAGGGTGACCCCTGCGCGGTAAACCGAAATTATCATAACAAGATGTATAGTGTTTACAAAAACACATGCATGTCTGTCGAGTGTGTAAAACAATATGGTGGTTGTGCAAAGAATAATTAATTTCAAAAACTTTTCAACCAAAATTGCTTACTGATCGGTTCTTTTATTTACTGATACCGAAATTTCTTCCAAAAAAGTTTAACGCTAATAATGTCATGTTCATGGACAATAAATATGACCAGTGAGTGCGTGATTAGGCTTGAAAACCTGATGCTAGTCAATCGGTCATATTCATTAAAATTCTGAAACTAATCGTACAGTCTTAAATTGAAAAGTTGCAATTAGGCGTACAGTCACGTCAATCGCGGTGACTGATCAAAACTGTCAATTTTTCGGCATCTAGTCATTCAATCTTGATGAAAGGACGCCTACGTGCCGGACACATTATTGTTCCTTCCACGCCAACACAATAATAGACCAGAAATTATATACACAGTGAAATATGCGAACACAAAGTCAAATTTTCTATGGCCGTTTCGTCAATTTGGCAGTGATCAAACTGAGAACTAATGCCGAATGCAAGTAAACTACACCTTATTTGAAGAAAAGATGATCACAGTAAAAGTAAAAATAACTGTTGCACTCACCCCAAAAAATTCGTCCTTCAAAAAAACCCGATTTCGAATAAGTTTTGATACAAAATACACACCGTGGTAAGCTAAATTGATGCAAATAACTAACTGATCGTCAGCGTACAGATCAGCAACTTCTGTTTCGGCTTACTGTACGCTAGGACACTGTGAGCATTTATATTACACAATTTTCAATGCATTAGGAATAATACATTAAATACCCCCAACGCTATCAGATATAATGCATGTACGTAAATAGGTAAACATGCTTTCAGTGACGTTTGATTAAATTAATTACGGATTCTTTTAACGACAATAAAATCTCCTTCTATCGGTTTAGATAGGCTTGGATCAAACTGTCAATAGTAAACACCCGTTTACCATTGTAAAGATGCTGATGGGTGCATTTGTCACCTTTAGTAGCTGTTTAGTTTAGTGTATACACTCAAGCGATATAAAAACACACATTACAGTACAGAAAAGGAAACGCAACACTGGAAGAGATACACAAAGGCAACAAATGGTTTAAAAAATCTAGGACAGTTACTTTGAAATGAAAAAGTGACAACAAGGTGAACCACCATTCAGGAACATCCCAAGTAAACAACCAATAACACCAAACAGACACTAATAACTGTATGGTATATATATATTCGCATTTATATCTATTATTGTGTTGCGTTTTCATATATCTTTAGTGTGTATATATATACGATTTGATGTTTTACACTTTTTTATCTAAACAGGTAAGTCACGGACATGTAATTTGCTTTGCTTTGCTGTATTTTCGTTTATATCGAGGGACTTCATTATATTCATCACCTCAAACTTGTATGTGTGTCTGGCTATCATTACACCGCCTAACTTAATACCTGTCATGATGAAAGAAAATGGATTTTTCCCTGACGAAGTATGTACTTCACTTGAATTAGTATTACAGATGTGTGTATTTACATTGATATACAGTATAACTTCGGTGACTCGAGCACGGATGGCTGGAATAGCACATCCTACTCGGACCATTAATCTGGTTCCAGCTGAATTCCTATTGCGATGTATATAAATGTATATGTATGGTATGTTGTTGAGCAGTATTTGGCTCTTATTTCGAACGATTTTGTCCATTCCCGTCGGGTTGGAACCAACGAAGTTCTACTGTATTCCTTAAAGGGATTATATTGGCATATTACCATCAATTCCCTGTCCTAAATACACATGCCCAGCATAAAGATACACGTATAACTTAGAGATATACGCGTCTAAAGTGTCTAATTGCATAACCTCTTTATTACAAACAGCAGGTTTCTGAAGCCACGTTTGTGTTTTTGTTTACATTCGCCATTTTCAACGAATCGCTTTTGGGTTTCCGATCAATCATCGGATAACATCGTGAAGACTCGTTTCCGATCTCGTTTTCGAGGCTTTGTTCGGGAAGTTTACGGAGTTCAATGTAAACATTGCGCAATACTTAATTGCAGGACGTATTAAAGTTTTGGTCAATATTCAATTACTGTTAATTTGATAACTTTCAAGTAAATAAAGGTTAAACGTCAATACATAAGCATTATTTTGTGTACACTGCATACAGGAAAAGTCTGGATTAACAGCGTGTTCGTGTTATTTGACAATATAATCCCTTCAAGAATCTTAACAATTGCTTACGATATGGTCATAGCGGTCTCGATTTTGTGCAGATCTTGCCATGTCCATCCGATATAAGACCAATCATCCAACTTTCACTCACTACTGTTATTATGTTTGGTTAGGGTGAAGCATGTTATATATTTCATAACCGTTTGTGAACAGAATAGATAAATCCGAAAATCTACCATATTCTTTTCTTCGCTGCGTTTCATCAGAATGTTCAAGTATAAACTTAAGTTTGTTATACTTGCGCCATTGCCGGTAAACATACTGAAATATAATAATTAGACTTATCACCTAATATGTTGTTATTGTTGCAACATATACTTTTATAAAAATTGCAGGTTTCACTCGTACTGTCTGTTGCTGGGCCGGCAGATATATTTGGAAAAGTTGTAGTCGGATTTATAGCCGATTATAGGAAGATTAACCGGCATTGGTATATCGTTATGTCTCCTCATTTTGGGTGGTATGACAATAGCCTTAAACTTCTTTGGTCAACTATATCAGTTTGTCTGCTATGGTACTTTGTATGGACTGACTTCAGGTAAGTTCTTGTTGAAACATACAAAAGAGAACACTATCAATTAAACCATATGCAGGTGTGCTTGAGCCAATCTAAAACAACGGTCACCTGGATGTTTCCTTTAAATGATTCCATACATACATAATAATACAAGAGATTAGTGCGAAATTATTAAAACGTTTACAATTACGATAATGTAGACACAGATGGAAACTTGGCGTCCTGTGTATGATTTAAGTTTATTTCATGATCTTTATACTTAAAACATTTTATATTAGCGAGACTTTTATTGTTTCATCCCTCGCGAATTCAAAGTTTTCTCTTAAATCGCAATCACTTTCATTGTCCAAATGTTTACTATATCCGAAATTATGGCAATCAAACGAAGACACATTTCAAATGATTATGCATTTTTTTTTATAAATTATATAGACTGTATGTGATAGGTTCACCTGAAGTTACATGTTACAAAAATCTATACACCATTTTTAATATTTTTTATGTATTTTGTTATTTCCAAATTATTAGATGTCCTTTATATCGTCATTTAACAATTCATCTAACAGTGATGATGCTCCTATAGCTGAAGCTACTACGTGTTCTAGGTACCTATACAAACAGAACCCTGTTTTAACAGGATTTCTTCAATGTGATTCAACATTTCGAGTCAATGACATCTTTATTAGTAAACTTACGAGTATGTAAGACCCTAGTACAGCGGTGTGACTATAGCGGTCGACCGATATATTTTATTTAGCGGTGCACCGGTATTAAATACAGATGGGCCGTTAAATAAGTAACGGTGTGCACTGTTAAAATTTAGCGGTGCATCCTTAAAATATAGTGGTGGACAGATAATATATAACGGGACGTCGATATATTATAACTGTGGACCGCCTCTTTTAACGGTGCATCGATATATTTTAACGGTACAACGGTATATTTTATAGCTGCACCATTAAAACAAATATATCGCTGCACCTTGATCGTAAACCTATGTAAAGTGTGAAAAATGTTTTAATGAGAAAATGAGAAAAAAATGCGCTATATACTTGTATTTTTCCGTAATGTATGACGTTGAACCCCAATAAATAAACAACAACAACAACAACAACAACAAAGACGATTCTAGTAAAGTTTTGTATTTTTGTTATCTCATATTTTTGTTCTTCAATTGTTTTATGAAATATGTTACTTGTAGTAATGCTGTTATATACCAGGTGTGTGGTCATTTCTTCAACCCGTTATTACGGTCGACATTGTGGGTGTAGAAAATGTGGAACACGGACTAGGACTGAACTATCTATTTTGGGGAATTGGGTGTACATTAGGATTGTCAATCGCAGGTAAGCTTTGAACTCTGGTTTCAATGTTATAAATTATGTTAAACTCTGGTATCTAACATATGGCAGAAATAATTTCTATGACAATGATGGATTCTGTAGCCATGTATGCTTGGTTTGGTTTATAATGTAGCTAGTCGGGCTCCTCGATGTCTGGTCTGTGTATTTATGTCAAATTCTCCCAAACATATAGAAATTAACACCCCAAAGATTATTTTTACTTTGTTTCATGTTATATAGACATAGTCAAAGATATCACTGTATAACTATATATTTATACAAACATATATTTGATAGAAACCCAGAATGAAACTAAGAAACATTAATAGGAGACTTGTACAAATTCAGTCATAAACGTTTATTCCATCATTAGAATAATTTAGCCAATAAGTAAATATATGCTAAGACCGATAAGGCCATTATAAATTAATTGCTAGATTATCGTCCAAATTTTTCTTAAAAAACGGGGATTGCGGGAGGCTTTTTTTTATTTTCATTTCTTTTTTTTTTATGTTTTTGAAAATAAAAAGGGTCGGGCGGCATAAAAAATAGGGGGCGGGCAGAGATTTTAATCATGCACTTAATTTATTTTGGCCTTATTGTTATGGTTTTTGGCATTTTTAAACGTTTTATAACACATTTACATACTTTATTGGAATCATGGAAATGATTCAGTGTAGATATTTAGTTCGATTAACAACATTATTTCACAGTTAAAATAATATAGCGAGTATATTTTTGTTTAATTTGTTCATAATGTTATCAACGGATTACATAATTGTATCGCTTCAATACCGAACTTAGACAGATAAATACCTCTGCCGGTACCATCATGACTTCCTTTTTTTTATTAATGGATATTTAAACAATACACACTACATTCTTGAATTGTTAAATTTTCTTATGCCATATGCCTAAGGGTACGTCAAAATAAATATCATCACACACCAAGAACACGTATATTTAAACATTGTTCTCTTGAACATCAAACGATTATGTTTAAATGCTGCGTGTGTGTGTGTGTCCTTGAATGACTCGGTACCATATAAATAGGGTTTCTTGTTGGACATATTTCTTCTTTTTCAATAACTGTTTTTGTCTTTTAAATAGAATTGTAACAAATCTTCAAAATCGCTGATTATAATTAGTATAGTATTGATTTTACTTTCAGGTTGGATTGTTGACGTGACTGGATCTTTCAGAATAAGTTTAATAATAACTGGTTGCGTGTTTATATCAGGAGCTGTTATTGACGTTTTTATTCCAATTATAACTTGCTGTAGGAAGCCAAACGTGGCTGAAGATCTTTCTAAACACAATCAGGATGAGGCACAAAATAAACCAAGTGTTATTGAAACATATTGTTCGGAAGTTAATAATGATGACGCTGATTATGACACAAAAATGTAATGTATGAAGAAGTAGAAAAAAACAAAAGTATTGAGCATTAAAATAATTGACAAAATTGTTTCCATGGTATTGATTTTAATATGCACACAGTACCCATCAAACGGTATTTTGTTCGCAGCGTCTATATCAAGAATTTTTTTCATTAAGCCTAAGTAGCATTTATGTTATAACAATGTCGAGGTAAATTTCGGCAGCATTTGTTGGATTTAGATTTAGTTGCAATATCTAGAAGACGACTGTTTCCGTATTGAAAAGTGTTTGAATTATAATAGTATTTAGAAATAAATTTTATTAAAGTGAAATTAATAATACATGTTTGTTGTAATACTAGAAGGTTTGTACAAGTAAATTAAGACGGATTATTGATTATCACATTGTTGAATAGTGAAGAAGAAATATGTGCGCCACCAAATATAGATTCTCAAGTTTAATGAAACTAAGTATTATTAAAAAAATATATTTATTAATGAAATGATATTGGTAAAAACTCATTTTTTCGTTGGGATTCGTTAGATAAGAATTAATTCAACGTATATTTTATAGAAATTAGACATGACACAAACGAAACTGATCGAAATACAAGATGAAAGGATTTAAATAACAAGCGGAGAAAAAGAAAAAAAAAATTTATTATATACCATTGGAGAGAGAGAGAGAGAGAGAGAGAGAGAGAGAGAGAGAGAGAGACCTGTTCTTCCGGAGAAATTAAAAAAAAAATAGATACGTAAAATAGAAAAAAAATATATAGTTTAAGTTTTGTTTGTTTATTAAGCCAAACATAGCCCATATATATTTATTCGCATTAGAAACATATCATGAATAAATAGCAAATGATCCTTTACATGAAAATTTACATACAATATGTTAATAAGTTCGTATGATAATGTCAAGTCTACAACGTAGGCTTATTAATTTACATGGTGTTCACGCTGTTAAGCACCCTTGTTTGTGTTTTAATACAGTTTTCAAACAAAAACAAGGTTTAGTCCAAGGGAAGAGAAGCTTGTCGCTGTGAGTTGTCGCGCATATTTATTGTGTCTTTACAAGAGAGATTGTTTCCCCTTATCCATAGATCTACGAGGTATGTCCCAAAAGTAATAGGACGACCCTGTCATCTTTGTATTTAGGGCGCTACATGTAAACCAATGATATCAATATATAGATCATATATAGACACATCTTCTATTGTTATAAACATCAAATCAACTTTCAGTCATCATCAAGTTCATGTAAAAGACACCATAGTAACGCGTGTTTAGAAGTACGGGGTACTTTTGATATTAGACGCCACTTTAAAAAAAACAACATTGCCATGAAAAGTAGACAACTTCCTCAATATCGTGCCAAATGTTATTTAATAATAGTTGACGTAATTTTAGACCATGTACAAATGTCGTTTAAAGATTCGACGTTATCGATAAACATTTGAATATTATGCGCACTTTTTAAAAAACAAGTGCAAATTTAAATAGTAAAAATATTGGACGATGTCACGCCTAAAGTGGAAATTTGGAGTGTGGTAAAATTTTGTTGGGTGTAATATGACCCCACAACATACTCTTAAGTTTATTTCACACACCTCTTTAACAGAATGCATATCCTGGAATCTTATCTATTGATGGTACAAACGGGTTTCCAAGGGTGAGACGAAAGTAACTGACCATCAGCGGTTTGTACGACTGAAATCTTGTGTAGTTTTCCTGGGATTCAAGTCAGATCTTCGTGAAAAGCGCTTTCAGTACCTCCGGCCCATGTGCCTGAGTGTACATTATGTGGTTAGGATCTATAAGTCATCATAGTATCGTGACACATACCAGAAGCAGATGCAGTATCACAAAAATTGTGTTTTGCATAGCGGTTCATACTTAGAAAAAAGAATGACTTTCATTTGAAAATCAACTTGACATTGCGCAAATAACGTCAAACACACCCGTACTTTGTTACATATACATTTTGACTTGTCGAAATTAATGATAAATGGTGATGTACGATATTGAAATTTTGCATGCTAGTAGTTTAAATATGGAAAATGATTCATGCCAAATTTTGTTTAAAAAGCATATTTCTAAATGCGTCCTATTACTTTTGGGACATACCTCGTACTAAGTAAATATTTTGGTCGGTGCAAGGTCGTTGCAAAGTAGCGTAATTATTTTGATCAAATGTAAGTGGATAACAATAACCACATATCTTACTGACCTATAGTCCAAAGCAGCACATATCTCCTGGCTGGAGGTATAAAGTAATGTTTTTAAATAAACTGGATGTAAAACATATAACATAGGAAATTAAAATAAACAGATGCAATATGTATAAACAGGCCGCGGATGCCACTTATCTGTCACAGGTGTAATATTTATAAACAGTTTGTGAATGTCACTGATCTGACAGGTGTAATATGTATAAACAGTCTGTGGATGTCACTGATCTGACAGGTGTAATATGTATAAACAGTTTGTGAATACCACTGATCTGACAGGTGTAATACATGTATGTATAAACAGTCTGTGGATGTCACTGATCTGACAGGTGTAATATGTATAAACAGTTTGTGAATGTCACTGATCTGACAGGTGTAATACATGTATGTATAAACAGTCTGTGGATGTCACTGATCTGACAGGTGTAATATGTATAAACAGTTTGTGAATGTCACTGATCTGACAGGTGTAATACATGTATGTATAAACAGTCTGTGGATGTCACTGATCTGACACAGATGTAATATGTATAAACAGTTTGTGGATGTCACTGATATGACAGGAGTAATATGTATAAACAGTCTGTGGATGTCACTGATCTGACACAGGTGTTATGTGTATAAACAGTCTGTGGATGTCACTGATCTGACAGGTGTAATATGTATAAACAGTCTGTGGATGTCACTGATCTGACAGGTGTAATATGTATAAACAGTCTGTGGATGTCACTGCTCTGACACAGGTGTAACATGTATAAACAGTTTGTGGATGTCACTGATCTGACAGATGTAAAAAGTATAAACAGTCTGTGGATATCACTGATCTCAAACAGGTGTAATATATATAAACAATATGTGGATGCCACTGATCCGACAGATGTAATATGTATAAACAGTCTGGATGTCAATGATTTGACAGGTGTAATATGTAAAACAATATGTGGGTGTCAGTGATCTGACAGGTGTAATATGTTTAAACAGTCTGTGGATATCACTGATCTGACAGGTGTTATATGTATAAACAGTCTGTGGATGTCACTGATCTGACAAGTGTAATATGTATAAACAGTCTGTGGATGTCACTGATCTGACAAAGGTGTAACCTTTATAAACAGTTAACAGTCTGTGGATGTCACTGATCTGAAACAGGTGTAATATGTAAAAACAGTCTGTGGATGTCACTGATCTAAAACAGGTGTAATGTATATAAACAATATGTGGATGTCACTGATCTGACAGGTGTAATATGTATAAACAGTCGGGATGTCACTGATTTGACAGGTGTAATATGTATAACAATCTGTGGATGTCACTGATCTGACAGGTGTAATATGTTTAAACAGTATGTGGATGTTACTTATCTGACACTGGTGTAACACGTATAAACAGTCTGTGGATGTCGTTGATCTGACACAGGTGTTACATGTATAAACAGTCTGTGGATGTCACTGATATGACACAGATGTTACATGTATAAACAGTATGTGGATGCCACTGATCTGACACAGGTGTAACACGTATAAACAGTCTGTGGATGTTGTTGATCTGACACAGGTATAACACGTATAAACAGTCTGTGGATGTCAGTGATCTGACACAGGTGTAACATATATAAACAGTCTGTGGATGTCATTGATCTGACACAGGTGTAACATGTATAAACAGTATGTTGATGTCACTGATCTGACACAGGTGTAACATGTATAAACAGTATGTGGATGTCACTGATCTGACACAAGTGTAACATGTATAAACAGTCTGTGGATGCCACTGATCTGACACAGGTTTAACACGTATAAACAGTATGTGGATGTCAGTGATCTGACACAGGTGTAACATATATAAACAGTCTGTGGATGTCATTGATCTGACACAGGTGTAACATGTATAAACAGTATGTTGATGTCACTGATCTGACACAGGTGTAACATGTATAAACAGTATGTGGATGTCACTGATCTGACACAGGTGTAACATATATAAACAGTCTGTGGATGTCATTGATCTGACACAGGTGTAACATGTATAAACAGTATGTTGATGTCACTGATCTGACACAGGTGTAACATGTATAAACAGTATGTGGATGTCACTGATCTGACACAAGTGTAACATGTATAAACAGTCTGTGGATGCCACTGATCTGACACAGGTTTAACACGTATAAACAGTATGTGGATGTCGTTGGTCTGACACAGGTGTAACATGTATAAACAGTCTGTGGATGCCACTGATCTGACACAAGTGTAACATGTATAAACAGTATGTGGATGTCACTGATCTGACACAAGTGTAACATATATAAACAGTCTGTGGATGTCATTGATCTGACACAGGTGTAACATGTATAAACAGTATGTTGATGTCACTGATCTGACACAGGTTTAACACGTATAAACAGTATGTGGATGTCGTTGGTCTGACACAGGTGTTACATGTATAAACAGTATGTTGATGTCACTGATCTGACACAAGTGTAACATGTATAAACAGTCTGTGGATGCCACTGATCTGACACAGGTTTAACACGTATAAACAGTATGTGGATGTCACTGATCTGACATAGGTGTAACATTAACATTGTATATACAATCCGAAATAATGATTAAAATGCCTATTATATCACAATACATAAAGATACAGTTTATTTAATAAACAATTATATTATCCAAACACACGATTGTCTTTGTTTTGTATAATCACTAATGTAACGTTTATAAGGTATGGGCATTGTCATGATTGCCCCAATGACGGCACTTATAGTCATAAAGTGTTCTTGTACTCCTTGTGATGCTACATTAATAATCGATGCATTCTCCAGCTAAGGGATATGAATTTTGGGGGCACATTTTTAAACAGGCGTGTCCAAATCGGAAAAATTTGCACATCTAAAAAAGAAAAAGTTTATTATGACCATACAATACACATTTTATATCAAAATGATTAAACCGTTTCCGTAGTGTGATCAATTCAATGTTTTATACATAGTTATATTCAAAAATACAACGCCAATATGAACCGAAACTGGGCCTATATGACTACTTCCGGTTGTTTGAACCTAAATTCGTTCATTAAATCAAATGATAAAAAGAGGTATTGTAATGCTACGGTTGACACCACTAACGGCAGATATACATCTTTTAAATGTTTAACTGCGCTGGAACATATTATATATATATAGTAGGTTATCTTATATGTCAATAATCTAATTCTTAATATCTCATATACAATCAAATACAAACAAATCTTATGTAAACCACTTTATTTCACCCACATACATGTATAAAACAATTAAAAATTGACCAGATAATTAGAAGCTATCAATTAATAAAATTGTCATTATTTAAGTGATTTCATATTGTCCCAGTTAATGGTCCTCTGATAGCCATGTTGGCTCGCGGTCTGCGGTTATTGGAGTAATATGACAATCCTTGGGCCAATCACTGGACCAATATGAAATTGCTTTATTTATAACATTAATATATTTACTCGTTTGGTTATTCGTTTGATATCGAGGCAATTTGGTGACTTCGTTTAAATCTTGTATGGTTCAATAGTTGTATTTCATTTTTATTGGTTCTATTTTCAATTATCCGTATATCTTTCTTTTCAGAAAATCCGACATCTCGAATAGTTTCACGAATGAAATAAATAAGAACAAGCATACCTCACATTCGGTTTCCGTTCCCCCCTGGCAGCCCACGGCACATGTAGAATGACAGCAGCCATGTACACCTTCCTTGTAACATCGTCCATTACACTTCTTGTGGCATACTACTTTTGGAACTAAAATATAATAAATACATATGAACTTGTGCGTGCTAGACATAGTAGCATACTTACCCGATACACTGTACAGCACACAGGGGACGACAGTATGGGTGTTGAGGCAACCCCATTTACCATATCCCATGAGCAAAATAAAATTCCTGCTCCACCCACAAACAAATTTCGACCGTATCAAGCCAAACAACTGACATGATTAAAATCATAACCATTAAACACTCGTGCAGCAACAACAACAACAAAACTAATTGCAGATCAATGTTTATTATTTCAGGCTGCCATTTTGCATCACGTGATTTTTGTTTAACTACCCTTCGTAAGTGCAAATCTTGCTAAATGACTAATAAAGCGGACAGCTGGTTGGAGTCATAAACTCAGTTTGAATACTTTCTGAATTCTTGCAAAATCCAGGTTGAATTTATAATTTATCATTTTTTGCGGTAGCAGCCATACTATTTGTCAAACTGAAAAAGATAATTAAATGATTTACATGATGTCCTTGCTGCACCATATCCACATGTTAAGTTTCACAAATGTAGCTTGGATATTTTTGTGTTATCACAATATCCAAGTTGTATCTGTAATTTTACCTATTTTGTCACTTGAACACAATTTTTATTCACAATTGTATCTTGAATATTTTTTGAGTATTTTTTTTTCCAGACGGCCAGAAGGGCTGATAAACGCCGGAAAGAGGTAAATAAGGGAAATATTTAGCCCCCCCCCTCCCCCACCCACTGGTGAAACCGGTAGGAGGCTAATAAAGGTTGTTGGGCTTGAAACCACTCAGCCACGGAGGCTTCTTCAACCTCTCGATACTTCCTCTGCTACAAATGACATATCAGTTTTCAAGACCGGTATGTTTCTTCTTTTCTTTTTTGGTATTTCGATTAAAAAACAATAAAACAACCAACCCTCTTGACACATATCACGATGTGTTCCCCAACAGCGACGTACGTTGTTCTGGTCCGCACATTCACTTGAGCACTCGCCACCTGAAAAATAAAACATCTTTACCCGAAACATGTCATAAAGACACACGAGTGTTCAAAGCGTGTCGCATCCGTGTATGAATTATTTTTCGTTTCATGCTGTTTTTCCTTTTTCTTTCTTGGTTGAAATTTAAAATGGACGACTATTATTTACAGTCCAATGTTGCTGTATATTGTACATATACATATATATTTCGTTCAGCTAACATTTTATAATATGGGCATAAAAAGTAGTTAGGGCATGAATATGTTGTTTCTTTCCCATTTCTTATGACAATTCAAATATTTAAACTATTTAAAGACGAGTGATATTTTATTATCATGATCCAACCCATACCAATCTCCACAAACACACACGCACACACACGGCTGTACTTGAGTTTTTGACGAGGCCATCCTCAGAATATTTATAAAATACACTTTTTTAATGATTAATATTATGATAAAATATTGAAATTTTGTAATATATATATTGGCCTTTTGTGATGTCCATAGCAAATTGTGTATTGTATACCGTAAATCAATGTTTATTTCAGATAAAGAATCATTTTAATATACATATAATTGGCGTTTTTTCTTCATAAATTTTGTAATACGTATACACTGTATGGCATGTATGCTGAATACAACTTCTACTCACACTGCTATTACGTGTATATATCACATCCATGGCTATGCTTTAGCATTTATTTGTATTGCGAAATATCCAATAATTGACCTGACGCGAGAGCGACTATCACTGCGCACATTGTAATACAATGTAGTGTTTACTTAGATACCGTTCACTTGTTTAAGGAAAATAGTGGACCTCGAAACAATGTCGATCACTGATTGGATTATGGACTTGTTTGAATGACAGCTACATACGTATATCCGGGTAAAACATTATTTTACAAGCGGTGTCCCATAAAATAATATTGCCTCATAAGATGAGTTTCAGCTGACCGCTTGGGTGTTAATTTTTGACCAACGGATCCGCCTTTCGAATTTATAAAACTAGTATATATTTAACATCATATATACTTACAATGTTGTGTTGTTCTGTTGCCTTTGATTTCAAAACCATCCTTGGCTATTAAGTTCCAGTCTATGGAGTCCAGATGGCAAAGAAGCGGGTTGTGGTAAAACAGAGCTTTTCCTCGAGTTATTTCTGTGTAAGAGAATAGTACAATAATGAGTTTTACTAATACTGAATGCGGTACATTTGCTGAAATACAACGAGGTTTATTTTCCACATAAACATACAATACATTATATTTGTTTCAAATTTAATTCTTTGGGCAAAACTAACCGAAATTTAAATTAAAGACATATTTCTGCGGGTAATGTGGAAGGAAGCAACTATAAATGAATCTAAGGCATACTTTAATTAAAAAGTTTATGTTGGTTTGTTTAGATTGTATTTGTTCTGTATACTTCGCCAGTGAATGATAAAGTAGTTCAATTTACTTGCTTGCATTTACTCACTTTTATATTTTGAAAGATTTGGTATGTTTCAAAATATTTGTTTTTATTTGCAGTTAATTAAAATCAAACGGTTTTATATCGAAAATATATCTACCATGTTTATTTCACCACATGACTATGACATTGCACTATAAGCTTTTATTAACTAATGAAAGTCAAGGCATTTCATTGCAATGGGGATACCCTGTATTACTATATTTAGTATTGTACACAGTACATGTATAAATAGAGATTGATTTAACAGCGAAGAAATATGCTACTTTATTAGCAGATCCTAATCTTTGTAAAAAAAGTACAAGGATACATAGATTATAAATGAATAAATACTGTATACAGCTCAGGAGAACCAAGGTCCTGTTAGATGTAAGTGGCTTAACACTTCATCACGACGAGCTCAATGCAACTATGCCATTATTAGAAACGTCCAAATATCGTTCAAGCTCTCATTACTGAGATGAAATATTACTGATCAAAACTACATTGGCCAACTTGTTGATTAAATAAGTCTGTATTAAAGAAAAAAACACAACAGTGAGCTCTTAATATACCATACTTAACATATACATTAAAACTTTATATACTTAACAATGATGTAAACACAAACGAAATGAGCATTTCAATAGAAATATTGACATCTATTCCTAACACCCTTTAACCAGTGACTTACTTACACTATGTTTATATCTCTGCTTTAACGAACTTTCACGAACCGTAAATTGCGTTTATCAGATATAGTCTCAAGCCGTCTGTATGCGATCTTAGTATTTTATGTGATAATGTCAATGCAAAATATCTGCTATGTCGTTACATACAGCATACAATTGTATTTCATTGCACCGGCTGCCCTTCATTTACCTAAAAAATATCGCATAATCGAACACGAATTCAACCAAATAAGGATAAGGACTCAACTTCTATGGAAACAAACCCGGTCTATGCCTTAAATCAACGTCCTTTATCTTAATTTCTCCATGTATAAACAATATGAAGCTGTACCTCTTAGTGCTGGCATCAGCAATTCTTTTAGACCGAATGTGACATTAGTTTCACCACGAAAGTTTAATGCCACGAGGAGTGAGCTTTCCACGCCGTTTACCGGAAAAGTGTTGTCTGCGCGAATGAGGCGTAAACTTGTCAAAGGTATGATCTCAACATTCAAATCAACAAGTAACACGTATCCGGTGACGACTTTTATGGTGGACAGAAAACCGAAGTCGTATGTGACGTTTATGTTGTCAAGGCTGTTAATCTCAAGGTTGCCGATGATGTACGTGCATCCACTGTATCGTCTGCGGAGGGATTCATAATGATAATCGCTGGTTCCCGAGATGCTTAATCTGTTGTTTGTCCCATAGCATTCTGAAACATGCATTACATACCATTGTAAATATATATTATACATTGTACATACACGCAAGTACACATGCACTCACGCATATCTGCAGACCAAATCATTTACCAATGTGATATTTCCATTTGATTTCTATTATTTTTAGCCATGATGTATCCAACCCACCTCGACACCTTATACAATACGATTTGCATTTGTTTAGTTACACGGTGGCGAACCCGCGTGACTTGGTGTGGTGTTAAACATCGGAGAACAAGTGCCCGCTTTAGGTATTATTTATGCAGACAACTTCCTTGATATTTTGGTGCAATTTATGGAAAAATTAAGCCGTAGCTCTTTTTTTTTAAAAATGCATGACAACTGATACCTCTCTTTCCAGAGACGGCTCTATAAGGAGACAGCGCTAGTCTGCTTTTGGAGTGTTCATGAAATATTAAGAAAGTTATCTGCAAAGTTAATGCTTATTCCAATCCATCAGTTATTTCTCAAAAACTTAAAAATGTCATGAAATCCTGCTCAACATGGCTAAAAGACAATACACTATTTTTATACTTTGGTAAGACTGAATGCATAACTCGACACTCAACATTATTCGTTTTCGAGAAATTTGAAAACGCCCGCGTCTTAAACATTTACCTTTGTCGTTGCCAAATATGGCAAAAATAGTAGGGATGGAACAACCAACCCGCGGCACATTCAACCCACTCTCCTCTATTATTCAGAACACCCACAAAATTAGAAAAAAAGGTACTGACACTTAATTGTAAAATGCAAAAATAACAACATATCTTCCAACAAACAAATAAAATATCTTAGCATACTTTTTAAGATATCAAATCATGTATTTAAGAGTAAAGCGTGACGGTTTTCTAATGGATAGAGTGTTGGCCGCTCACGCCAGAGGTTGCGGGTTCGATCCCCCTGTCGACCCGGTGCCTCTCATAAAACAACACTCAGTACTGGTTCTACCCAGGAAACGGACTCGAGAGCGGTTCATATAAGCTCTGAGCTTTCATCGCAATCGAGCTAAAATAAATTAGTATAAACTAAGAGTAAATGCTTGGTAAAAGTTCCTGTATAGAAATTGTAGAAACTTAAACTCCAAAACTGAACTGACGTTATAATCTTCTGTTATTCAATGTTTTAGATTAAGCCAGTTCTTAATGGGATTCAAGACTTAATAGAACTTTAAGAGAAAATTACAAATTGCTCATAATAAAGTTATAAGATTCAGCCTTAAATTAAAGTCCATGAAAACATGTTAGCAACTAAAAAAGCATATCTTTCTTTTTTATAAGCAATTCACTCACCTTAGGTAAGTGTATATCTCGTGAATTGTTTTAAGTAGCTGAAAACTATACTTGAGTAATATAAAGTTTATTTATGGAAAATTTTCTCTGAAATGTCACAGAAAGATGATTTCAGGTCGGAAAATGCAAAGTATTAGTGAATGAAAATGTCAAAAAAACGGTACATTTATAAAAAGATCAAAATATAAGCGAGATGAAAACGTGGATTTCTATAGTGATTATATTGAATTTCCAATTTATACATCTGTGTTGAATTTACTTTGTTAAAAATTGAGTAAAAATACAATACCAATTCATTTTTCTGTAGTCTAACATACTAGTATGTGGTTTATACGCATGTACAGACGTTCCATATCGGGATTTATTACATGAACCATATCATGTACTGGTCGTGTGATTATATTTACGTCTATCTCCCTTTTTTTTGCAACCATGGTATCGAGAGTATTTTTGCTCCGGTTGAAATCTGAACCACATTTGATCTGTTTGTTCTTAGCTCAAGAATTCCATTTGTTAATAATATAGACCTTTATCAGTCCCGAGGGTTACTTACAGTATCTACATTGATGGGCTCTCAGTCGTTAAGTTATTTACACTCGTACAGAAAGATGTTAAAACAATGGAGACGATTAAATGATGGAAGAGCCCATAGAAAATCCGTTGTATATATTACAAGAGCTACTCAACAACGCAGGCTTCTAGATTTATTATTTGTATTCGAAGGGTAGCATAATGTGTAATATACTAAATTAATACATTCATATCTGATTTGGATGGAAGAGACCATAGAAAAACCGTTGTATACATTACAAGAGCTACTCAACAACGCAGGCTTCTAGATTCGAAGGGTAGCATAATGTGTAATATACTAAATTAATCCATACATATCTGATTTGGATGGAAGACACCATAAAAAATCCGTTGTATACATTACAAGAGCTACTCAACAACGCAGGCTTCTAGATTAATTATGTGTATTCGAGGTGAAGCATAATGTGTAATATACTAAATTAATCCATACATAACTGATTTGATTGTAAAAAGAGGGAATGACGTAATGTTGGAGCGAATGTTATTACGCGATTTTAAAGAATAGTGCGTGTTCTTTTTATCTGTGGGGAGCGCGTGGTCTATTGGTAGAGCACCGAACCCATGATCGGAGGGTCGTGGGTTTTATCCTCCGCCACGGCTATATTTTATGTTCTTGAACAAGACACTTTTTTCCACATATGCTTAGTACTGGTTCTAACCAGGAAGACTGAACGTGATTTACCTAAGTTGTAAGAACTTGTTTCACAATCGAAGTAAAATATACAAGTTTAAAAAAACTCATTTTATGTCAGGTAGATGGAATTCTTATACTTTAAAAAGCACACTCTTTCATCCGAAATAATGCAAATTAAAGACGAGTCCACGGTATTTATACAACACGTAAAATTTGATGGTTTACTTACCCTTTTCTCTACGCGATCTCGCCACGTTCAAGATACTTGCGCCAAAAACACAAGACACAAAACAAAGAAATGGAATCCAGACTGTAAATCGCATCTTGATCACAAGAAAAGAAAACAAAAATGTATTATAAGATACTTGTATTTGTGTCAATAATCCAGTTCTACTACACAACTAGAAATATTTTTGTTAAGTCCGGAAGTTTATAAGTACGTGTTGTTTGTTGTGGTGAAGCGCTTTACGTGCTCTAGGTGCAATGCTTAGCTCACTACTCACGCATACATATAAACGTATAACCATGGTTACCAGATACTGCCAGGCAAACGTGTTAAAGACTGGCCACAGACATAAACATTGTATTCTGGGGATGAGATATAGTCTGATCAGTTGGCAACTTTGGGGTGTCAATTAATATACCCGTAGTTATCAAAAGGTCACAAAAACAGTCCATTTGGAATAATTTTACCGTTTAACAAATAAATATGTTTTAAGCGGAGCGATTATATAGTGGATGGAATGTTGGCCGCTCACGTCAGAGGTTGCGGGTTCGATCCCTAGCTTGATCCGATGCCTCTCAAATTACATCACTCAGTACTGATTCTACCCAGGAAGCGGACTCAAGTGCGGTTAATATAAACTTTAAACTTTCTTCGCATTCCAGCTATAATGAAGTTATATAAAATACACAAATGGTACTCATTTCCTTGTTTTTTGAAGTTTATTTGTGGAAACTATTAATTACTTGCATACTTAGTTTCATTTTTATGTTCGCAGACGATCAGTTTATAAATCTTTCCTAGGATCCTAGAAGGTTTACCAGTACTCGAGCACACCTATCTCCTCTTGTAAAACTCGTCATAGTATGAATGCCGTTAACTTAATACTACACATCTCCCAATATGTAAACAGTTAATATATGAAATGTGTTTACAGACGGACAGACACACAGACAGTCATACAGTACCATATCCACAATAACACGACTGAAAATACCAACAACAGTAAATATCAAATATCTTAATTCTTTATTTAAATTTACGAAACAAGTTTATGAAACAAGTACATTATGTAGAGTAGGCCGATTATGACAACTCTCCTACATGTCGATGGATTGTCCGATTCCCTTCAATCTGCTACAGAGGACGTCCTTCTGTCTGTTCAAAGTGGCTTCCAGAGAGCCGGCCTCTTCAATAAACAGGTCAAGTTTCTGTGGACAATACATCTCGAACATTTCGCTTTGTCTGAAAGAGAAATGGAATAATCTACTTTTCTTTTGGTGGCTTTTCATGCATATTGATTTCCATATTGGTATATACACTGTTTATTCATGTAGAACTATTCTGTTTTTTTTATTTAAAAGTCCTTGTACGAAACATCGTTGTTCAACTGTTGTATTTTCTGTTAGAACAAGCTTAATTTGTGCAATGATTTTATCTCCAAAATAACCGTAAAAATGTTAACATAAATCAGTTTTAAATTGATAAAAGTTTGTAACAGTTCGTGGTGAATGCCCATATTAGAAATCTAAAAAGTTTTACTGCCTTATTAGTGGGTTTAACGTCATTTTCAACATATGACAAATTTATGAATACGTATATGGCATTTATGGAAACATAATGAATCAGACTAGAAGCACCATCCTTCCGCAAGTAACTCAGTCTCAGATTGACAAACTATTTCTTTCATAATGTTTTTTGACCGAACTGGGCCAGAACCAACGACCTCAGTGACCATAATACAGCGCATAATACCACTGAGCTACAGCACATATTGTTCACGTTACTGCAAGATGGCAGTATGTAATCTTCAACGACAGCACTTAATTTGCATTGATCTTGCAATATAAAAAATCGTTTTTGCCGTTCAATGTACTAAATTAATCAATGAAACAGATAGACTTCCGAATACACGACTGATATTATTATAAAAAAATCCTGGCTGAAACACTGCAGTAACAGTACGTACTTTTTGCAGGTTTGATAAAGTTTAAAAATGTGATTGAAACGTTCTTTCCTTCAACCACTTTTAAGCAACGATAAATATCCGTTCCTGTTCAGACATCCCATTTACTTTATTCTACTTTATTCGGTCGGGTGTTTAAACTGGTTAATAAAAAAATTACATCTGTACCTAAATATTTTGCCCCAATGTTCATGTAGTGCGCTTGTTTCCTGTCCAAAATCTGAAAATAAAAATAATACTAGACAATTCAAGAATTGAATGAAACACTGCAGTTATTGATTTCATAGCAAAAACAAATTCCCCGTCAACTATTGATGGTACCTAATATTGTCACGGTTCCACGACTCCCCATGTTGGTAATTCACATTAAAACTAATTTAATTTTACTACTGCATTTCTTACAAAAATAAACTGTTACTGTAACAGTAATTCTCAATTCTATTAAAAAAACAACCTTCTTACAATTTAGTTTAAAGATTCTGCAAAATGGCGACTCGAGTTTTTGTTAGTCCAAGAAGAGTGACACATTTGGACGGTGTTGATAATGTTAATGAAGAGCATCTTTGATACTAAAGTCACGAGTTTGTGCTCAATCTCCGGCTAAACTGATATGTAAAAACGCTCTGCCACTTATTTGTATTATAATTTCAATTTATAACAAATCTAAATTAAAGTAAACTATCAGATGCACATGTCAGCGCATATACAGGTGTGGCTTATTTGGAAAAAGTTTATTCAATGTACTAGTTTTTGTATTATTTTTGACAATATGTTTTTGAATGCAAAAACCACGAACATAATAACACATCTTATCAATGCACATTATGTTTACCATGTGCACACAGTTACAATGTGCATTCGTGTTCGTAGGAACCGTACCTTTAATTAGGTTTTGTATTTGACAACCCTCCCCATCTTGCAGCGCTGCTCCCTGCTCTGTTGGCTGGTTATTGTAAAATTGCGTGTCGTCACTACTTATAGAACATGGGAAGTAACTGGATACCGAGTCTTGTGTCTGATCGTGATCTGGCCCGGAAATAGTTATCAGATCACTGTCGTTACGGTAGGAGCCAGTGTCTGCTGAGTTTAACAAATGGCGTGTGTCGTCAGTATCTAAATAAGAAAATAAAATGTATGATAAGGATCAATTTTAATTAATACACAGTAAAATAGATAACGTAATTGGTGGTATGACATAATGCACCAATCCTGGGAATAGAATGTATGTGTTTATTTCCTCCGTTACCCGCCTTATTGTCGGCTTGTGCATCATGATATTGCAATCTGCTTAAAATGTAAAAGCGGCTAGGTTTACTATGTTGGCTGAAATATTAGGCTTAGATGAAGCGAATCAAAACACATTTATACGCCTAATCAGTGTGTTAAAATAGTTGGAATCAGTTAATATAAGGGGGGGAAACTTGATAACTTTAGGCCATCACTTATATGGTGTCCGTTTTCTGTGATCAGTTCCAGTAATGTGTTATGTGGGCGGGTAGGTAGCTATTTTTTTGCCAGATATTGATTTTGTATTGACATTTTGAACAAAATATGGACAGAGTTCATAAAAAACACAAGAGTCAATACAATTTGGTAGCTGTAATTTGAGTGGGTAGGTAGGACAACGACAAGCACTCATTTTTAAGTACAGTCTTCTACTGCAGTTATAGTGACCATTAATAATAAGGTCTTCCAAATACATATTTTAACTAAAATAGTGATTGAGAGACGGACCAAGATTCTGATAAACGTGGGTTCGATCCTCACCAGGACCAGTTATTGTGTTCCTGAGTGTTATTCTAGCATTCGTAATCGTAATATTATGAATATTACACCCCACGACGGAGTCACCATTTTAATAGACGTCACATACATTACCATCTTCTCGTTGCATCCGCATCGCTTCCGATGGATACTGACATGACGTTTTGGGGATATCCGGTGTCGTTGGGCACACAAAACCGTCTTTCTAAAGTAAATAACAAAATTGTTGTTATTTTAATGTATACAAGAGGAACTTGTAGAATGCATGTTGTATAAAATTCTTGATATATTTTAACTGTACTCGTTAGTGTGCCACTGTGGTAATGAATCGTGTAATTTCCGCTTCCCTTAATTGCCCAAACACCGAGTAACATATTTTGATCCCAAAACACGTGGCGATTTGAGAGTTATACTCCGGAAAATCGAGTTACCTCAAGAGTTAAACTGTATAAATAACTACATTCTTAAATTTACGCAGTTTTATTTTCGCTCCGCATTTCCTCTTAAGTAACCACTTTCATCCTCGTCGGTATTTTCGTATCTACATTTCTATAAATAGCTCTACTTCAGAAATAATAACTAATATTGTCAGAAGAACGGACAGACAAACGACAAATGTACTCTTTATTTTGTGGAGTAAACACCTCTAAATTCTACCACTCTAGAATATTTTTCATGACTTTTTAATCATGCGTATTAATTTACATCAATTTTCCTCTTTCTTCCTCTTGCCTCTGTCATATTCGTTTCCATGTCTGGAGACAGTGCAAGGTCGTCACTGTTTTTTAAAGATGCCATACTCACACGTTTCTGTAGAAATAAAAATGTAACATAACATAGTCAGATACAAGAATATTCTGTAGTTATCAAAGATGCATACATTTGTTTATATATAATGCTATAAATAACAAGTGATACAATGTGTGCGAGTTGTTGTTCTGATAAATAGCCCATTAAACAATTAAAACATAAGTAATATTACAACAAATTATTTTGATGATGCCCGTTATGTGTCTGCAAGTGCGGTTAAAGGCAATATATCTTTTTTTTTTAAAACTTAAATTTTCATTGGTGCTCAAGGAGGCTTAGTGTTGAAATGTGCTTTCCACATTATTTTGTTTACATAACACTAACAAGTGCTAGAAATGAATTGAACTGCTTCTTTCTACTCATTTTATGAAGTACTTCTATCAGCAAAATTCAATGATGTTTTAATGTTTAAAATCGGAGTTCTCCGATTAGAAACATCACCATCAAAGGCCGTGTGGAACGTTTTCAAATATTATTTCTTTCCAGTTTAATGTTATATAATCACAGTTAAGGCCATTATAAATTAACTGCTAGATTATCATCTATTTTTTTCTTAAAAATGGGAGTTGGGGAGGATTTTTTTTTATTTTTCCTTATAATATTTTTTTATTTTTTTATATATATAAAAAATAATAAATTTTTTTTTATGAAAATAAAAATGGCGACAAATCCCATCCGCATTATTCGAATAAAAAATTTAAAAAGTATGAAACAAGTTAAGTTATTTGATTAAGTGGCATATCGAAAAAAATGTTGCTAGATGTACGCAATTTAATTTTATTTATGAGCTAAGGTACTGTTGAAAACAAGATCATATTTCAAGCTTTACAGTTCTATTCATGTTTTGCCAATTTGCTAATAAAATTTGATTTATACTGATTACTCAAAACAAAACATAATCATTAAAATTTTCAGTCCTCTTCTTCCAATTAAACCAATTCAAAAACCTTTGGAACCGGCAACAATGAAGATATAATTCGTAAAGATATAGTCTGTACGTTAATACATACATCGATCATTATATTTGCCTTGTTTGATATATCAGTTCGTTCTGATGACTATAATGCTGTCGAAGGCGGATTGCATTTTTGAATCAACATCAATTTCGACACGATCATATAGCTGCTAAAATAAATGTGCTGAACTCACGGTCAGGGAACTCTGTCACAACGTGGAGTGATTCGCGTCGACAGTTAGTCACATATTCACGTCGATCTGATGCGGGGAAACACGGCATACTTTGATATATAAAGTAAATTGTTTACTGGATACAGCTATAAGTTTTATTCTTTTTCAAGACTGAGTTTCACCTGATATTAATTAGTATTTTCATGTTCCAAACAATCATGTGTGAACTAGTAAATGTTTAAAACGCAAGAATTATAAATCCTCGCTAAATATGTATGTAAAACGAAAGTAGAGATATAATTGTCAATAAAAACATTAATCAGTGCAAAACATCATTTATAACTGTTGTTTAAGTATTTTTGTTTAAAAAAAGAGTTATAACTTATTGACTTTTTACTAATACCATGTGAGAAATTCCGTTTGAAAAAAGCTTCACGTGTCACAGGTTTGTGTCGATGTTGATTTAAATGTCACGGATTCTTCTCTACAGGGTCACAGATTCTAGTCGACAATATTGGCAGAAATTGACATATCTTTTGTCTAAGATTCCTCGATGTATTGTGATCTGGATGAAGGCCTATCATTGATTAGATGTCCTTTCTTAGCCACCAATGAAACAGCTCAGATTTTCGAAAATAAAACATTTCATTTTACATTAAATGTCATGACTGTCAGTAGATGTTAACTTCTTTCCTCTGCCGATGACATCGTTCCAGGAACGAGAAAATAGATCAACTAAGCCGGTCAGAAGTTACGTGGAATTTTCTACTAGTCAAATAATGTATTATGCATGTGTCTTTGGACGAAAATGGAAATGAGGCATGTACCAAAACCATTCATTTATTTGCAAATTGATATCATTTCGCTAAGTCTGGCTAGCACGAACATTTTCATAGTGATACCACAGGGGAGTCGGTGTGTGTGTGTGTGTGTGCGTGCGTGCTTGCGTGCGTGCGTGCGTGCGTGCGTGTGTGTGTTGGGGTGGGTCGGGTTGGGGAATGGGGGCGTCGCAAAATAAAAAAATCACAAACTATCAGACACTCATTATGTAACGTTTAGGTCATCGATTTGGGTAAGAATTTGTCAATCTACCATTTGCAGGTATGTATTCAATAATTTAACGGCGTTTCGACGTAACGTAACGCAAAACCAATGCATTTTGCAAATTACTCGATCACCATAGCAACGCCTGAGCCAAATCACAGAGATTATCATTTTTATGACCCAGATATTCTTAATTTTTGCAAGGATCAAGGGAAACTTCCGGCGATGTGAAAACATTGACCTGGGTCAAGTATTGCCTGGTGAACATGGGCTGCCATTTAGCTCCAGTTTAGATGACGTCGCACACATAAAAACATGGCAGCGATGTGACGTCGGGTCATTATTTGACCAGTACTAGTGTATGGACGCCGCGCTACTCTGATGAGTTGAGAGTTACGACGCAAACGGTAACGAATAGTCTGTACTGAAACGCCATGCTGCCCAGCAGCGAAGGTAGCTGGCAACCGACACTAACGTAAGTACGTCAACGTTCGGTTCCGGTCTTTGTCTCTCCAGGTTTACCGTTTACGAGGTCGCTGCGACTGTAAACAGTTCAGGTTTATCGGAAACAAGCATCAAGTCGCTCATTATATTTGTGACAGCACCATAACTGGAATGCGACCACCATGGCCGTTACCCCACCCACTATCATTTTTTTGCATCCGTTTCAGAAATCCGTTGCATGTTGAAAACTGAAAAGCTAAAGAAAAATCAAATCGGCCTCTATTGCATGAATCGTATGACGTGGACTGAAAAACCTGTCGACTGCATGTGCACGTGGAAAAAGTGGAAATGAATGTTCTGGGGACTAGGTGCTTTGTACACGGTGCATATGATCTCAACATCGCCAGGGTAAAAAATACATGTACATTGGGCATGAAACAAAGACAGAGCTACATCAGTTATAAAAAAGAGGGACTTTTTTTTGCTGAGTAGGGCCTATATATAAGATAACATTACAAAATATTTTCCCCTTCAAATGATCATATTCTCATCATATAAAACGTATAAAACACATAAATATAAGATTTATTTTTTTGTGAGTGTGGGTCAAATGTACGATATATTGACATGTGTAAATAAGCACATCTCCAGAATCCCAAGTATACTTGCTGGTATTCACGTTACCCTAACTTGTCTTTCATGTTTTCCCCTGCAGATCATGATAGTTTTTATGTACATTTTGTTTTATTATTTCATAAAAAACGAATCTAACGTTACCATGTGTTGTGTAATCCAGAAAAGTTTGAAAAAGTAACAAGTTCAAATCTTAATTAAATCTCTTATTTGTTAGATAAAAGAAAACGAATAATGGAGAATAACGGAAGATTTTAATCCGAGTCTCAAACTTGGGCAGTTAATTGAGGACAAGACATGACTCAATCGATAAGCTGGATAAATACATCACTCAAAGCGTAAATACGGAAATACATATAGAAAGTGAAAGTTTTTCCCTAAAATGATTCGTTATATGCAGAGTTTTAAAGTACCAGCGCAAGTCTCACGAAACATGACTATTGCTATTGGGCTGTAAGTACCGAGGTATTGTTTTACTTGTGTGTGTCGGTTCTAACTTTCACAGACATAACATAATGACAATGCTCTTAAACTATATATGCCGGACAGCCTCTGTACGAGATTCGAAGTGTAAATGGCAGTAATGGCGTAAGGTTGCACTATTCTACAATGTTAAAACTATCGACACTGAATCTGTGACATTAAAATAAGGATCGACACGCCTCCGTTACCCTGTCGTCACAAACCTGTGACATTTTAAAATTTTTAAACTTGAAAAAATATTCAAAATCAGATGTTCAATTTGATCGTATTTTACTTATAATACACTACATTCCCCGGAATGTCAAATATATACTTCATACGTTTGATTATATAAACATAACAGCGATTATGTCCCCGCTATCGACTAGCAACTGTGACAAAATTTACAAAACAATAATACTGTCGATGTGAATCTGTGACAAACTCGACGCGAATCACTCTACGTTGTGACAGAGTTCCCTGACCGTGGAACTGATGGTTACTTTATACAGTTATTGATTTAAACAAAAATGCCATTAGAACTTTTTTCTTGTTTTTTTACTATTTTGACGAGTTGATAACGGCATTATAATATAATAATACAATATTTGACGCTGTACATATTTTACAACACACTATCTCAGTTATTATAACAGAAGTAAACGGTATGGAAACAATACACAATACAAAAAGAAGACGTGTCGACAGTTTTGTTGCACGCAACTTGACACAATCATTTCGTTCTTATTTTTATAGAACGTGTTCTGTATCTCTGTACCAATCTCATTTTGGCACATTTCGTTTTACTATCGGTATTTCCGTCGGAAACTTAATAAACGGTTACATATTATATGTACTCGTACATAATGTAAGTATAATGGTTTAATTCGGGATTAAAACAATGACAAAGGCCGATTTGGAAGGCGAGGTAACGTGATAGCACTTATTCGAATGAGTTAAATCACTTATTTGAAACTTATTAGTTTAAACAAGTTTTCATTTACAAGAAACAATAAACATGGTAGTCATACATAAAGTATACACAGTAAATTACAAGTAAATAATCCAGAAGAAAACTATAATAGCTTATATGGAACTTATTTGAATAGGTGATATCACTTCAATTTATCAAGCAAGAAAAAAACAGACTAATCCCTGAGTGAACAATCATTTTATACCGGTATGCATAATTCATATGTATTGAACACAATATAAGGCGTATCCGTAAATGACAGTGCCATCCGAAATAGGGTCAGCTGTAGTAGAATTAGTGCGTAGTGGCACAGATTTGTCTAACTGATGAAAAAGATCTCTGTCGTCGACGGATACTGAGCATGAATTAACCCTTTTTAATTTTAATACCTGTCTTTATTGTTAATCGCCCTTTTGTGTCTTCCATTGTAATTTCTTTATCAAAACCGAGCTGTCAAAACATTGAGACAACTCGACAAAGTTACCCCATTCTCTTTGTGTGTGGAATTGGTGCGTATGGAAAAAATTAGAGGTCGTCTTTAAGAAAACTTACTGTGTTATCCAATGTTTTGTTATTTGTTGTTGTGTTTTTCGTTCTCTTTTTATGCAGACGAGATGAAATTCAGAATATCTTCTTTTTGAAGAGTATCAAATAGTGCGGGTCTAAAGCACGGAACCCTTCTTAATAGTGTTATGGAAAACCCGGAACCCTTCGTATCTTACTTATTATGCAATGTAAATTCATAGTTTTTGGTACTAAATGAAAGAATATGAATTGCTCTTTACGTTTATTTTAAAATAAAACTATAGTATAGATTTTATTTTTCAACAAGGATCAAAGTTGGGGATTTTCATTGAAATTTTGTGGCCAAAAAAATCGGAACCCACGAAACCCTATATACTTTATTTATTATGTTATATTACTTTTTACTGGGGTTCTGAATAACAGATTATTCATTATATTTTGACATTCATACCAAGTTTAAGTTTAACTTTTGACATCGTGTCTTATCACAGATGCTTTTTCCGAAAAATGTTTCAATTCTTATATATATAAAATGTATTAACAAATTTGTTTCCTGGGACTGTTCACCATACACACGCGGTAGTATCCCCACCAGCAGGAGAGGGACATCCTCCCCATATCAAGGATGCCTCTTCCAAATAATTGAAATGCTCTTACACCCATTGAAGTATCGTTTACCTAGTAACACAAAGTTTTCAAGAAGGCAGCCGATCCCTTTAAATGGAAACTTTTATTTTTACTGATTAATAATGATTGAAATTGCTTGGAAATATGAAATAAAAAACAAACGTTTTAAGTTGTGATTTTATGCGTTTTGAGTGCGGGTCAACCCCAGTACAAGATCATTATCAACTACATTATGTCACTTTCCGATGGATTTATTATTCACAGACAAATGAATTTATTTCTCTCTTTATCTAAAAGTCGGCCTGAAACGACCAAATGTACGCAATAGGCACATGTTCCCTCCCTAAAATTTCGAATGTCTCAAGATTTAACCACCACACACATAAACTTTTTAAGAGTATGTTATAAAACCTACTTCCCCCTATGCTCTACCGACAGAACAGCCGTTTCTCTCCTTCCCGGCTACGTTGCACAATGTGACAAATTCCCCACACGTTCGAATTCTTGTCCGTATTTCTTTAGGTTTAATTGAGTTCACTGATGTGTACAGTTCATCCATAAGCATTACCATCTGCGTTTCACAAGACCTTTTTTACCTAAATCCATGCTGGAGATCATAAAAAATTCCAATAGTGGTAAAGTGTTTTGTGATGGAAAAGGTGTTTTCGCATCTACAACATTTTCCCTATATAACTCTATGTAAAATAGTGACCCCTGTGATGGCCCCATATTTGACCCTAGGGGCTCGACTTCTACATGTCTTTAAGGGGACCTTCATATAATGCTACATATAAAATATCTAAGGTATATACCTTGAACCTTCTGAGAAAAAAATGTTCCCGCTTAAAACGTGCTTATAAGTCCTGTGGCGGAAACCTTTGTGGTCGAATCAAGCTGCTTCAAAAAAACACGTCCGAGATCTTATGGTTATATAACTGTCTGCTGTGGAAGTTTGGTTAAGATTCGATCGAGTGAAGGTGCTATCACATCTACAACATTTTCCCTATATAACTCTATGTAAAACTGTGACATGAGGATCTGTACTCTATGGATGAGGGTCTGTACTCTCTGGAAGACGAGCTGTACTCGCCGCTGGCAGAGGACATGAACTCGATGGCGGATGAGCTGTTCTCTCTGGCTGAGGATCTTAACTTGTTAGCAAAAGAGCTATACTCTTTGGTGGAGGAGAGTACTCTCTGTTGGATGATCTGTACTCTTTGGTGCAGAACCTGTACACTCTGGCACATAATCTTTACTCTCTGGAAGATAAGCTGTACTTGCAGCTGGCAGATGATATGTACTCGCTGGTGGAGGAGTTGTACTCTTTGGCTGAGGATCTTTACTTGCTGACGTAAGAGCTGTACTCTCTAGCGGAGGAGATGTACTCTCTTGCGGAGGACCTTTACTCTCGGGTGTTAGAGCTGTACTAGCTTGTGGAAGATCTGAACTCTGTGGTGCTGAAGCTGTACTCTCTGGCGTAGGAGCTGTACTCGCTGGCGGAGGATCTTTACTCGCTGGCGTAAGAGTTGTACTCTCTGGTGGAGGAGCTGTAATTTCTGGCAGAAGATTATTACTCTTTGACGTAAGATCTTTACTCTCTTGCTGAGATTCTGTACTCTCTGGCAGAGGATCTTTACTCGCTGGCGTTAGAGCTGTACCCACTGGCGGAGTAGTTGTACTCTCTCGCGGAGGAATATTACTCGTTTATGAAAGAGATCTATTATCTGGCGGAGGATCTTTACCATCTGTCGTAAGAGCTGTACTCTCTGGCGGAGGAGCTGTACTCTCTAGCGGAAGATTTTTACTCACTGGTGTACGAGCTATACTCTCTGGCAGAGGAGCTTACTCTCTGGCGAAGGATCTTCACTCGCTGGCATAAGAGCTGTACTCTCTGGCGGAGGATCTTTACTTTCTGGCGTAAGCGCTGTACTCGCTGGCAGAGGATCTTTACTTTATGGCGTAAGAGTTGTACTCTCTGGCGGAGGATATGTAATCTGAAAGATGAGATGTACTCACCGCTGGCAAAGGATCTGTGTCGTCGATTGTGGAGTACTCTTAGGCGTAGGAGCTGTACTCTCGGACGAAGGATCTTTACCCACTGGAGTAAGAGTTGTACTCTCTGACGGGGGATCTTTTCCCACTGGCGTAAGAGATGTACCCTCTGGTGGAGAAGTGTACTCTCTGATGGAGGAGCTGCACTCGCTGGCGCAAGAGCTGTACTCTCTGGCGGAGGAACTTTATTTCCTGGATTAAGAACTGTACTCGCTGGCGGAGGATCTGTACCCTGGAAGATGAGTTGCACTCGCCGCTGGCAAAGGATATGTGTACACACTGGTGGAAGAATTTACTCCCTGATGGGGAACTGTACTATATGGCAGATGATCTGTATTCTCTGTCGTAAGAGTTGTACCCGCTGGCGGAGGATCTGTACTCTCTGGCGTAAGAGCTGTACTCTCTGACGGAGGATCTGTACTCTGGAAGATGAGCTGTACTCGCCGCTGGCAGAGGATATGTGTGTATTCGCTGGTAAAGGATCTTAATTCTCTGGCGTAGGATCTGTTCTCGCTGGCGTAAGAGTTGTTCTCTCTGTCGGAGGGTTTTTCCTCTCTGGAAGATTAGCTGTACTCGCCGCTGGCAGAGGATATGTGTACTCGCTGGTATAAGAGCTGTACTATCTAGCGGAGGATTTTTACTCTCTGGAAGATAAGCTGTACTCGCCGCTGGCAGAGGATATGTGTACTCGCTGGCATAAAAGCTGTACTATCTGGCGGAGGATTTTTACTCTCTGGAAGATTAACTGTACTCGCCGCTGGCAGAGGATATGTGTACTCGCTGGCATAAGGGCTGTACTATTTGGCGGGGGATTTTTACTCTCTGGAAGATTAGCTGTACTCGCCGCTAGCAGAGGATATATGTACTCGCTGACATAATAGCTGCACTCTCCAGCGGAGGATCTGTACGCTGGAACATGAGCTGTACTCGCCGCTAGCAGAGGATATTTGTACTTGATGGTGGAGGATCTTACTCTCTGGCGTAGGAGCTGTACTCGTTGGCGTAAGAGCTGTACTATCTGGCGGAGGATTTTTACTCTCTGGAAGATTAGCTGTACTTGCCGCTGGCAGAGGATATGTGTAATCGCTGACATAAGAGTTGTACTCTCTAGCGGATGATCTGTACTCTGGAACATGAGCTGTACTCGCCGCTGGCAGAGGATATTTGTACTTGATGGTGGAGGATCTTTACTCTCTGGCGTAGGAGCTGTACTCGCTGGCGAAATAACTGTACTCTCTTGGGGAATATCTTTACTCTCTGGAAGATTAACTGTACTCGTTGGCAGAGGATATGTACTTGCTGGTGGAGTATATATAATCTCTTGCGTAGGATCTGTACTTGCTGGCATAATAGCTGCACTCTCCAGCGGAGGATCTGTACGCTGGAACATGAGCTGTACTCGCCGCTAGCAGAGGATATTTGTACTTGATGGTGGAGGATCTTTACTCTCTGGCGTAGGAGCTGTACTCGTTGGCGTAAGAGCTGTACTATCTGGCGGAGGATTTTTACTCTCTGGAAGATTAGCTGTACTTGCCGCTGGCAGAGGATATGTGTAATCGCTGACATAAGAGTTGTACTCTCTAGCGGATGATCTGTACTCTGGAACATGAGCTGTTCTCGCCGCTGGCAGAGGATATTTGTACTTGATGGTGGAGGATCTTTACTCTCTGGCGTAGGAGCTGTACTCGCTGGCGAAATAACTGTACTCTCTTGGGGAATATCTTTACTCTCTGGAAGATTAACTGTACTCGTTGGCAGAGGATATGTACTTGCTGGTGGAGTATATATAATCTCTTGCGTATGATCTGTACTCGCTGGCATAAGAACTGTTCTATCAGGCGGATAATCTTTATTCTCAGGAAGATTTAGTGTACTCGCCGCTGGTAGTTGACATGTGTACTCTCTGGCGTAAGAGCTCTACTCTCTGGCAGAGGATCTATACTCTGGAAGATAAGATGTACTAGCCGCTGGCAGAGGATATGTTTACTCGCTGGTGGACGATCTTAAGTCTCTGGTGGAGGAGCTGTACTCTCTGGCGGAGGATTTGTACTCTCTGGCATAAGAGCTGTACTCTCTGGCGGAGGAACTGTGCTCCCTGGCGGAGGATCTTTACTCTCTGGTGGAGGATCTGTACTTTATGGCATAAGAACTGTACTCTCTGGCGGAGGACCTGTACTCTGGAAGATGAGCTTCACTCGCCGCTGGCAGAGGATTTATGTACTCGCTGGTGGAATATATTTACTCTCTGATGGAGGAGCTGTACTCTCTGGCGGATGATCTGAACTCGCTGACGTAAGAGCAGTACTCACTGATGGAGGATATTTATTCTGGAAGATGAGATGTACTCAGTGGCGGAGGATATGTTCTTTATGATGTAGAATATGTACTCTCTGACGTAGGATCTGTATTCTCTAGTGGAGGAGCTGTATTCTCTGGTTGAGGATATATACTCTCTGGCGGATGATTTGTATTCTCTGATGGAAGAACTGTACTCTCTGATGGAGGATATGTACTCTCTTGTGGAGGAACTGTACTCTGTGATGGAGGATCTGCACTATCTGTTGGAAGATCTCTACTCTCTGGTGGAGGATCTGTACTCTCTGGAAGATGAGCTGTACTCGTTTGCAGAGAATATGTACTCGCTGACGTAAGAGCTGAACTCTAAGGCATAAGAGATGATTCTCTGGTGGAGGAACTATACTCTCTGATGGAGGAGCTGTACTTTCTCGCAGAAGATATGTACTCTCTGGTGAGGAGCTGTACTCTCTGATGGTTGATCTGTACTTTCTGGTGGAGGATATGTACTCTCTGGCTGTGGATCTGTATTGTCTGGTGGAGGATCTGCACTCTCTGGTGGATGATCTGTACTCTCTGGTGGAAGATCTGTACTATCTGGCTTCAAACCCAGTATTTTCGAAAGGGTAACATTTGGCCCCAAACAAAGGCGCATTTTACTAACTTTCTTCGAAATTCGATTTCACAAATATTAGGACAGGAAACGCGGACAGAAAGACGGCTTTAAAGTTACGTTAAATTGTGTTTTTTTGTGAAAGCCAAATTACATACATGACGCAGGAGTTGCCCAGACAAACCCATGTGTTTTCCAAGTGGTGGTATTTAGCCCAAGACAAAGGCACATTTTACCGACTTTCTTTGAGATCCGATTTGACAACGATTTTGCTAGCTATATATATATAAATGTATATACATACTGACATGTATTTGTAATCCGTTTTAATATAAACCATATACTCAATAATGTATCTTCGTTAAGTTTAAGTGTTAACTTTAACGACGTAATAATTTGATGTTATTAACAAAAACAACCCACTCCTTATATAATCACAGTCCAATTTGATACATCATGATTTACATAACTATCCTTTATATGTGAACCCGTTTCATAAAGATTAATAAGATTGCAACATACCAGATTGACCTGAAATTCATATATCGTAAAGAAAGGCGGGAATCATGCACATACAAGTATATACTACTGAGCTATCTACTAGTAATGCATCTCGTTTGGTTTTTTAGACATGACAAGTGTGTTCATTCGCCATAAACTGTTGTGTTTTTTTGTTGATACATTCTTTTCTTTCTCTCTTTTAACACAAAAAAGAAAATAAAATGTCAACGTTACACCTTTTTTTAATTTCGTTGTCTTTTATTCTTTAGAAAATCAAATCATTTCCTTCCCACGATATTTAACCATTCCGATTTCCAAGTGGTTCTTTTTAGACATTTATTTTCTGTTGCATTTAGTCAATAAATCAGACAATGTATCCATGTGTTTAACACTCATAAAATATGTTAAACTATTAAATGGCAATGGATGATTTAAATCCAGTATGATAAAAACTTAATTATGCGTTATTTTGATGATTAATCATGGCGCCAATAGGTGTTATATTTATTCATATATATATATATATATATATATTCATTCACTCCAGGTAAAATGTAAGAAAAACAACGGAATGATTACTTTTAACATAATTAGTATACGAGTTTTAAATTGATTTACTTAACCTGACTTGACATTGTAAATTTGTTTCTGTATTATGATGTTGCACTGTGTACAAGTCTAAATAAAGATATGTTCTGTCTGTAAATCAAAAGTGCTACATTGTATGATCTCTTAATTCTATTTTTTGAAATGAAACGTAACCATGACCCTGCATTCATAAATTATTTCAACATGATAATGCACTAATATGTCCGTTTCAATTTACATTGTTATGTCTGTCTTATTATAACTGGCAATTATTACGCGTCCTCCCGCGACCGAGAGATCTAAGGCTCTTTCTAACTTACCTCTCACCATTAATGTCGTATGTTCGAGTCCCGCTCGCTCCAAAAGCTTTCTGTGAGAATGTTTGCCAATTACTTGTGGAAGAACGATGATTTTACTCCGATTCATTCTGATGTATTCCTACACACTGGATACTAGTATAACATATATAAGTTAAAATATGTTGAAATTGCGTTTAACCCCATTCATCGGTTCAGTAACTGTGTTGTTATGCATAAGCTTTTCACTAGACAATTCAAATGGGATATAAAGGTACATGTAGTTAAAAAATTTCAGTTTAAGCTATTACAAGTTGAAATGATTTAGTTTAAACAACATTTTATTCACATAAGTCCATATATTCAGCCTACATTTAACAATAAAGCATGAAGTCATACGTTGAGCAAATTATGTGGAGATGATACAGAAAAAAGTTTTAGAAACTTGTGTAAATCTGCTTCCATAACGGTAATTTTACATTTCATATAGACCTTATCATATTGTTTCGTAATACTTTCAATTTGGCTAAATATGCAATAATTAATGAAAGAAGGCATAATGGTTTATTTAGAATCATGAAATGATTTTATTTAATATATAACCTAAAAAACGCCTACTTAACTTAAACCTGAACCAGTCATTGTTTTCTGGTACAGACATCGTGTGGCAGTAAAAAAAAACAACACACGCACAAAATTTATGATTTTTCAACAATGTTTTTTTTTTACATTCAAAGCCTCCTATTGCATACGATATCTCTCAAGCATCTGCTACACGGTTTCTCTGCTTATCCTTTTCTGATGTTTGTAATGTTCAGATTTTTGTTAACCGAATTGCATTTAAAACTTTCAAATCGGTCTTTACCTTTATTTTATTCCTAGATTGAAGCGATGAATGCGTGTGCATGTTTGGAGATAAATAATAAACATTCGCTCAAATAGAGCTCTTCTACGAAACTACGTCATTATTTGATCGTTATGGAGGACGAAGACAAGGACCAGTTTTCGTTCGATGTAAATAAAAGGGAATAAAAGCAAACATACTATTGTCAGACCCATAACTACTCCGAATCCCAGGGAGGTCGGTCTCTCCCTGTTTTTCGGGATAGGTACGAAAAAAAAATGAGGCACTATATTTAATACCATTGTTGCATTTTAAAACTGAATAAGTTATTATACTGTGTAACTAGAGCATTCCGTAGTACAACAGTACCACAAGAAATGAGTCTGATCCTATATGGACACTATTGTCGCAGACGGAGTACGTTTATATGCTGAACGGAATAGCTTAACCGCCACTTGTGTATTCACAATATCTTTGTCAAAATATGGAATAGCGCTATTTGAGTTTGTGTAGGACATTTACAGACAATTAAGTACATGTTTACATAGCCTAAATGGTCAATCTTATTCAAGTCCAAATTTCATGAAAATTGCTTTGCTACTTTTTGAGAAAATGCATAAAATGTCAGGTACATGAAAGGTCAGGTGGCGGGTTAGCTGCTCCGTTAAGCATCTATATACGTAACGGTTCGGAATTTTCCGTACATCCGATCAGCTTCGTTGATTGATGTTAATGGCCTCCCTGTTTTTAAAGTCTATCAACGGGCCTGGTTGTCTGTATGTGCACACAAGACAGGGAAACTAAAATATCCTGCATATTCATTTTTGTTTAATATAATAAAAAAGGTATAGCAATAAAACAAGTGAACATAATGCAGATTTAAGTGTATCTTTTAATACAACAACACTTTATAAATATCACTTTTATATCAGTCAGCGAGAAATGCAAAATATCTCAACAATCACTTACATTATATCACATTAGTATAGAAAATAAAATATGGCAGTTTGTTAAGTGAATGCTTCACCCACTACGCGCAAAATGTGCATTGGCAGCCATTAGTCCCGACGGAGAGAGATCACCTAAGTCAAGAATGCCTCGCCTGTCCAAATCTTGCAATTTCATCAGATTAATGTTGCTGGTTCCGCCAGCTCTCGCATAACTTGCTATACCTCCAATCTCGCCCTGTGCATTAAAATACGACGTCAAATCTAGGTTAGCTGCCAGTGCAGGTCCGGGTGTCTCGCCCATCAATGCCGCCACCCTGGCGTTACCGGCTAGAGACGTCACATCTAGCATGCCTCCTGGAGCACCTAAGGTTACAGATAAGATAAAATGTCTTTAAAAACAAGAAAGAAGATGTTCGCATGACCCTTAGTCGCCACACTGTGGAATGAGACGGTGCCAAATAAAGCAATATTCAACTTTTAAAGCGAGACGGTAGTGAATGGATATAATTATAGCTTCTCACACCAGAGATTGCGGGCCAGATTTCCAACTCGACCCGATGTCTCGCATAAAACAAAATTCAGTACTGGTTCTACCAAGGAAACGGACACGAGAGCTGTTCATATAAGCTCTGAGCCAAGATTTGTCTATTTAGATTTAAGGAATGGATGACAGGAGTTTGTGTAGAATACATTATTTTGTTACGGTCAGTCGTGCCGTGTTATAATTTGAATTTGGTTTAAACATTTTTATTCAGTCAAATTCACACACACACACACACACACACACACACACACACACACAAATATATATATATACAAATTAGTTTAACTATAAATATGGATTAGAACTGAAGATTAAATCTTTTAAAGTTCTTCTCCATGACAGATATCAATCGTGAACAACTTTGGCAGATTATTAGCAATTTGTATTATACTCTTATCATAACGAATATAACCTTATTTAAAATATACTTAATTGAATATCATAACATATTGTTAGGGGTTCTAATAAGTTTAAGAAATTCGAAAATGAAGTGGGTAATAAAAAAAGAGAAATATTGCACGAATTCAAATGATAATAATAATGATAATAATTATAATAAACATTTATGGACATGTTCTGAAAGACATGGACGAAACTGAAAGACGGGGCTGACATTACAACGTAAAATGAAATAGTCTTGTTAGTTCTCCAGACTTACATGGTTTAGGGAAAGCGATAAGTAGATAAGATGTATTGGTGAACGGCTTCAAATATTTCAACATTATTGTCATAAGACTGTTGAGGTTAACCAAAAAGAAGAATATTTAATAAAGAAACTGTACATAATCCACTGACATATGCCAGGAGTTGTATTTGTTGAAGCTGGTAAAGACGGCATTTAAGAAAGAAATGAACTGTGCTTTCTATTTGTCCACATGTACACATAGGGGAATCTTCAATGTGTTTAAGAATATGATGTTGCTTAAGTGCTCTACAACTCGTTCGAAGGCGGGAATGCAATAATTGGCATTTTTCCTTGTACCTATGCAAAAGATTGTTGGGACCATTCCGTGGATCATTTTATAAAAAGGAGTAAGTTTGTGTTTCAAGACTTTTCCATACTACTTCAAAAGTTATTAATATATATTAATTTTGTAACTCCAGTTGTTATACGTTCAGCTTCGTTCTGTATATTGTGATAATTTAAGTTTAAACTTATTTATTTTACTTCGATTGTGAAATCACGCTCGAAGTCTTCCTGGGTAGAACAAGCACATGCGGAAAAGGTGTCTTGCTCAAGGACACCACACGTGACCGTGACGGATGATCGAACCCACGACCCTCCGATAATCAGTTCGGTACTGTACCACCAGACTACGCGCTTTACTTGTTATAATTAAAGTGTACATGAGAGTCGTTTACTTAAATCATGATAATTGGTTCATTTTACACCTCCAAACTGGACCCAAACAGTGTTATCTAGTTTTAAAGTATAAAGCGATCTGTCGATGATCATTTAGCCTCGGAACATTTTAGGCCCAGGTTTTTTTTCATACAACTTTAAATGTTTCCATCTAAAATACACTTATCAAAAACTGATACATGATTTATCGAGATTTATTTAAAGGTAAATTCTAAGCAAACATTTCCTGCTCTGTGTTGAAAGGTGACGGATGCGTCTTTGCATACCCTGGCGGTCAGCACTATCATACAACAAACCATGTCAAACTTCGAAACTCTGAGACTTTTAGAAGTCATACAAAAACCACCCAGACAAAAACCACCTCACTTAAGTTTTTATAGGTGGACAAAAACACCTTATGTATCTTTACAAGGTGAATAAAGCACCCCATTAATTTTGCAACTAGGACAAAAACTACACCATCAATTTTGCAACTAGGACAAAAACTACACAATTAATTTTGCAACTAGAACAAAATCCACCCTAGACAAAAACCAACGCGCTCAATTTTGTGTTGGTGGACAAAAACATCCAAATGTGGACAGAAAACACCATATCAGTTTTGCAATTAGGACAAAAACCACCCAATCTATTTTACAAAAGTATAGAACGTTTTTGTCTTTTATCAAATCTTTGTTTGATGTGTTTGATACCTTTTGAATACCAAACTTAATAAAAATAAAATGTTGTAATTGTTTTGAATATACGAACTGTTAAATACTATAGGGTTGTTTAAGGCTTCTGTTTGATTTTCAAAGTTTATACTTGACCCAGGACAAAAAAACACCCCACTCAATTTCGTGTAAGCGGATGAAAAAACAATATTCAATAAATCGAGATTTAAAATCAGTGTAAATATCAGCAATGAGAAATTAGAAATAAAAGTTTTATTATTAAGGAATAAGTTTTTTCATATCTAGGAAATATGACAAAAGCAATAAAATATCCACAAGAGCAAGAAAGTAAAGCACATACTTGTCTACTTCCGGGGTTTAGTCGAATCAACAGTTAAACTTATACTTTTATATGGTTCTGAATTTTTTTAAATGTACGAGTTCAAAGAATTAAATAAGTACACGTGCCTTCTTGCAAACATATTTCAGTTTAGAAACAGCAATCTCCGAACTTAGCCGTTTTATGTGAACTAGGTAGATTGGCTTTATCTGTTATGCTCTGGGCTAAGATCATGAAACAACCGATTTCAATTTTGTAGAACTCTTTTAATGAACAATGTAACTTTCAAAACAATAAATGTTGGGCCAGATGAAGGAATCATTCTTAAACAACCTGGAATTAACAGACCCATGACAAAATATTAACCTAAATGCGAATTTGAACAAAGAATTAGATGTAACAATACATGCAAACTTGGACTGCATCTGTCCAAACTATGTTCAAACTTTGCCGAAAATGCAATGTTATAATACGTTTAAAGTAGATTTTAAGTAGGCAAATTATTTAGAGTTTGTTTCAGACAAAAGAGGTCGATTACGTCTCAGTGCATATGTTATAATCAATACATCAATATATATATATATATATATAGACAGACAGAAAACAATTCAAATAGTCCACGTTTAATAACTAGCAACTTATTTAATGATCAGTTATTTATCTCACAAAATATAATTCAATTCATATATTCATTTTTAATTCAACATATTTGAATAAGTTTCCTGCCGAATGGAAAGGGTTGCCCACTGTACGAAAGGGCGATTTTTTTTGCCTAGTTGCAAAGTAAGTGGGAGTGTTGCTCTTTCCTAGTTGCTAAATTGATTGGGGTGTTTTTGTCCATCTTATCAAAAGACTTGAGATGATGTTTTAAGTTCATGCGATCCCTAAATAAATCCCTACGATGCAGTAACAGTTTTACCCCATGGACATTATTTGTACAACATTGACCGGTGGAGCTAAAAAGGTCAAGAAAAGAACAAATAGCTTTATCAAATACACACTTTATATATAGCTAGATAAGTTCGCGACGGGTAAATGTTTACCTGGTAGAGCGGGCCCAGTATTTCCTAGACTTCCTAAAAGCGCATTCAGACTTCCCATACCAGGTGGAGGTCCAACTGGCCGTTTGGGCCCTGGGGCGGCACCGATACTTGCAAGTATGGAAGCTATGTCAGGACTGGGACCACGTGTGGGTCTCGATCTGGGCGGAGGCCGTCTAGGACGAGGTCCACTTGTTAGTCCCGCTAAAATTTAATTGTATTGTTGTTATAGTTTTTTTATTAGTGTTCATAATTGCCTGGAATTTTTAATAAAGACGCTTAAGCTTTGAGGTTAAATACATCAAATGCAATCCAAGGTATCAATGTTAAAAGTAAGCAGTTGTTATGAGATTAAAAATCAAAATAAAATGTATCAGCGTACTATGTAAGCAAGGATGACGATATCAAAGGTCAGCATCAATGTTAGCCAAGGTTTTCAGTATAACAAGTTAACAGAGGTAAAGATATTAAACATAGGCATCAATGTTAGCCAAGGTATCAGTGCAACAAGTTAACAGAGGTGACGATATCAAACAGTAGCATTAATGTTAGCCAAGTCATCGGTGCAACAAGTTAACAGGGGTGACGATATCAAACAGCGGCATTAATGTTAGCCAAGTCATCGGTGCAACAAGTTAACAGGGGTGACGATATCAAACAGCGGCATCAATGTTAGCCAAGTCATCGGTGCAACAAGTTAACAGGGGTGACGATATCAAACAGCAGCATCAATGTAAGCCAAGGCATCAGTGCAACAAGTTAACAGGAGTGACGATATTAAACAGTAGCATCAATGTTAGCCAAGGCATCAGTGCAACAAGTTAACAGGGGTGACGATATTAAACAGTAGCATCAATGTAAGCCATGTCATCGGTGCAACAAGTTAACAGGGGTGACGATATCAAACAGAAGCATCAATGTAAGCCAAGGCATTAGTGCAACAAGTTAACAGGAGTGACGATATTAAACAGTAGCATCAATGTTAGCCAAGGCATCAGTGCAACAAGTTAACAGGGGTGACGATATCAAACAGTAGCATCAATGTTAGCCAAGGCATCAGTGCAACAAGTTAACAAGGGTGACGATATCAAACAGTAGCATCAATATTAGCCAAGGTATCAGTGCAACAAGTTAACCGGGATGACGATATTAAACAGTAGCATCAATGTTAGCCAAGGCATCAGTGCAACAAGTTAACAGGGGTGACGATATCAAACAGTAGCATCAATGTTAGCCAAGGCATCAGTGCAACAAGTTAACAAGGGTGACGATATCAAACAGTAGCATCAATATTAGCCAAGGCATCAGTGCAACAAGTTAACCGGGATGACGATATTAAACAGTAACATCAATGTTAGCCAAGGTATCAGTGCAACGAGTTAACCGGGATGACGATATTAAACAGTAACATCAATGTTAGCCAAGGTATCAGTGCAACAAGTTAACCGGGATGACGATATTAAACAGTAGCATCAATGTTAGCCAAGGTATCAGTGCAACAAGTTAACCGGGATGACAATATCAAACAGTAGCATCAATGTTAGCCAAGGCATCAGTGCAACAAGTTAACCGGGATGACGATATTAAACAGTAACATCAATATTAGCCAAGGCATCAGTGCAACAAGTTAACCGGGATGACGATATTAAACAGTAACATCAATGTTAGCGAAGGCATCAGTGCAACAAGTTAACCGGGATGACGATATTAAACAGTAACATCAATATTAGCCAAGGTATCAGTGCAACAAGTTAACCGGGATGACGATATTAAACAGTAACATCAATGTTAGCCAAGGTATCAGTGCAACAAGTTAACCGGGATGACGATATTAAACAGTAGCATCAATGTTAGCCAAGGCATCAATGCAACAAGTTAACAGGGGTGACGATATCAAACAGTAGCATCAATGTTAGCCAAGGCATCAGTGCAACAAGTTAACAAGGGTGACGATATTAAACAGTAGCATCAATGTTAGCCAAGGCACCAGTGCAACAAGTTAACCGGGATGACGATATTAAACAGTAACATCAATATTAGCCAAGGCATCAGTGCAACAAGTTAACCGGGATGACGATATTAAACAGTAACATCAATGTTAGCCAAGGCATCAGTGCAACAAGTTAACCGGGATGACGATATCAAACAGTAGCATCAATGTTAGCCAAGGCATCAGTGCAACAAGTTAACAAGGGTGACGATATCAAACAGTAGCATCAATGTTAGCCAAGGCATCAGTGCAACAAGTTAACAAGGGTGACGATATTAAACAGTAGCATCAATGTTAGCCAAGGCACCAGTGCAACAAGTTAACAAGGGTGACGATATTAAACAGTAACATCAATGTTAGCCAAGGTATCAGTGCAACAAGTTAACAGGGGTGACGATATTAAACAGTAACATCAATGTTAGCCAAGGCATCAGTGCAACAAGTTAACAGGGGTGACGATATCAAACAGTAGCATCAATGTTAGCCAAGGCACCAGTGCAACAAGTTAACAAGGGTGACGATATTAAACAGTAACATCAATGTTAGCCAAGGCATCAGTGCAACAAGTTAACAAGGGTGACGATATCAAACAGTAGCATCAATGTTAGCCAAGGTATCAGTGCAACAAGTTAACAAGGGTGACGATATCAAACAGTAGGATCAATATTAGCCAAGGTATCAGTGCAACAAGTTAACCGGGATGACGATATCAAACAGTAGCATCAATGTTAGCCAAGGCATCAGTGCAACAAGTTAACAGGGGTGACGATATTAAACAGTAGCATCAATGTTAGCCAAGGTATCAGTGCAACAAGTTAACAAGGGTGACGGTATCAAACAGTAGCATCAATATTAGCCAAGGTATCAGTGCAACAAGTTAACCGGGATGACGATATCAAACAGTAGCATCAATGTTAGCCAAGGCATCAGTGCAACAAGTTAACCGGGATGACGATATTAAACAGTAACATCAATATTAGCCAAGGCATCAGTGCAACAAGTTAACCGGGATGACGATATTAAACAGTAACATCAATGTTAGCCAAGGCATCAGTGCAACAAGTTAACAGGTGTGACGATATCAAACAGTAACATCAATATTAGCCAAGGCATCAGTGCAACAAGTTAACCGGGATGACGATATTAAACAGTAACATCAATGTTAGCCAAGGCATCAGTGCAACAAGTTAACAGGGATGACGATATTAAACAGTAACATCAATATTAGCCAAGGCATCAGTGCAACAAGTTAACAGGGGTGACGATATCAAACAGTAGCATCAATGTTAGCCAAGGCATCAGTGCAACAATTTAACAAGGGTAACGATATTAAACAGTAGCATCAATGTTAGCCAAGGCATCAGTGCAACAAGTTAACAGGGGTGACGATATCAAACAATAGCATCAATGTTAGCCAAGGTATCAGTGCAACAAGTTAACAAGGGTGACGATATCAAACAGTAGCATCAATATTAGCCAAGGTATCAGTGCAACAAGTTAACCGGGATGGCGATATTAAACAGTAGCATCAATGTTAGCCAAGTCATCAGTGCAACAAGTTAACAGGGGTGACGATATCAAACAGCAGCATCAATGTAAGCCAAGTCATCGGTGCAACAAGTTAACAGGGGTGACGATATCAAACAGTAACATCAGTGTTAGCCAAGGTATCAGTGCAACAAGTTAACAGGGGTGACGATATCAAACAGTAGCATCAATGTTAGCCAAGGCATCAATGCAACAAGTTAACAAGGGTGACGATATCAAACAGTAGCATCAATGTTAGCCAAGGTATTAGTGCAACAAGTTAACCGGGATGACGATATCAAACAGTTGCATCAATGTTAGCCAAGGCATCAGTGCAACAAGTTAACAGGGGTGACGATATTAAACAGTAGCATCAATGTTAGCCAAGGTATCAGTGCAACAAGTTACTAGGGGGGGACGATATCAAACAGTAACATCAATGTTAGCCAAGGCATCAATGCAACAAGTTAACAGGGGTGACGATATTAAAAGTCAGCATAAATGTCAGGCAAGGTATCAGTGTAACAAGAGAGCAGGGATTACGATATTTAACGTCACCATCTGATGTTATCCAAGGTAATGTATCAATGAAGCAAGAGAGCAGTGGTTACGATATTAAGGATCAACAGAAAATGTTATCCAAAGTACATGCATCAATGTAACAAGAGAGCTGAGGATAACGATATTAAAGGTCAACAGAAAATATTATCCAAGGTACATCCATCAATGTAACAAGAGAGCAGGTGTTACGATATTAAAGGTCAACAGAAAATGTTATCCAAGGTACATGTATCAATGTAACAAGAGAGCTGATGATAACGATATTAAAGGTCAACATAAAATGTTATCCAAGGTACATGCATCAATATAGCAAGAGAGCAGGGGTTACGATATTAAAGGTCAACATAAAATCTTATCCAAGGTGCATTTATCAATGTAGCAAGAGAGCAGGGGTTACGATATCAAAGGTTAACATCAAATGTTATCCAAGGTACATGCATCAGCAGGGGTTACGATATTAAAGGTCAACATAAAATCTTATCCAAGTTGCATTTATCAATGTAGCAAGAGAGCAGGGGTTACGATATCAATGGTTAATATCAAATGTTATCCAAGGTACATGTATCAATGTAGCAAAAGAGCAGAGGTTACGATATTAAAGGGCAGCATGAAATGTTATCCAAACTACATGTATCAATGTAGCAAGAGAGCAGGGGTTACGAAAGTAAAGGAAAACATAAAATGTTATCCAAGGTACATTTATCAATGTAGCAAGAGAGCAGGGGTTACGATATCAAAGGTTAACATAAAATGTTATCCAAGGTACATGCATCAATGTAGCAAGAGAGCAGTGGTAACGATATCAAAGGTTAGCATCAAATGTTATCCAATGTACATGCATCAATGTAGCAGGAGAGCAGGGGTTACGATATTAAAGGTCAACATAAAATGTTATCCAAGGTACATTTATTAATGTAGCAAAAGAGCAGGTGACGATTTCAAAGGTCAACATAAAATGTTATCAATATACATGTATCAATGTAGCAATAGAACAGGTGACGATTTTAAAGGTCAACAAAAAATGTTATCCAAGGTATGTGCATCAATGTTGCAATAGAGCAGGGGTTACAATATTAAAGGTCAACACAAAATGTTATCCAAGGTACATGCATCAGTGTAGAAAGAGAGCAGTGGTTACGATATTAAAGGTCAACATAAGTATTATCCAAGGTATATGCATCAATGTAGCAAGAGAGCAAGGGTTACGATATTAAAGGTCAACATAAATAGTTATCCAAGGTACATGTATTAATGTAGCAAGAGAGCAGGTGACGATTTTAAAGGTCAACATCAAATGTTTTCCAAGGTATATGCATCAATGTTACAAGAGAGCAGGGATAACATTATTAAAGTTCAACAGAAAATGTTATCCAAGGTACATGTATCTGTGTAGCAAGAGAGCAGGGGTTACGATATTAAATGTCAACATAAAATGTTATCCAAGGTACATGTATCAGTGTAGCAAGAGAGCAGGGGTTACGATATTAAAGGTCAACATAAAATGTTATGAAAGGTAAGAACAGAGGAGGGGTTACGATATTAAAGGTCAACATAATATGTTATCCAAGGTACATGTATCAGTGAAGCAAGAGAGCAGGGGTTACGATATTAAAGGTCAACATAAAATGTTATCCAAGGTACATTTATCAATGTAGCAAAAGAGTAGGTGACGATTTTAAAGGTCAACATAAAATGTTATCCAAGGTACATGTTTTAATGTAGCAAGAGCGCAGGTGACGATTTTAAAGGTCAACATTAAATGTTTTCCAAGGTATATGCATCAATGTTGCAAGAGAGCAGGGACAACGATATTAAAGGTCAACAGAAAATGTTATCCAAGGTACATGTATCTGTGTAGCAAGAGAGCATGGGTTACGATATTAAAGGTCAACATAAAATGTTATCCAAGGTACATGTATCAGTGTAGCAAGAGAGCAGGGGTTACGATATTAAAGGTCAACATAATATGTTATCCAAGGTACATGTATCAGTGTAGCAAGAACGCAGTGGTAACGATATTAAAGGTCAACAAAAAATGTTATCCAAAGTAACAAGAGAGCAGGGTTTACGATATAAAAGGTCAACATAAAATGTTATCCAAGGTCCAAGTATAAGTGTAGCAAGAGAGCAGGGTTTATGATATTAAAGATCAACATAATATGTTATCCAAGGTAACAACAGAGCAGGGGTTACGATATTAAAGGTCAACAAAAAATGTTATCCATGCCAATATAGTAAGAGAGCAGGGGTAACGATATTAAAGGTCAACAGAAAATGTTATCCAAGGTACATGTATTAATTTAGCAAAAGAGCAGGGGTAACGATATTAAAGGTCAACGTAATATGTTATCCAAGGTAACAAGAGAGCAGGAGTTACGATATTAAAGGTTAATATAAAATGTAATCCAAGGTACATGTATCAATGTAACAAGAGAGCAGGGGTAACCATATTAAAGGTTAACATAAAATGTTACCCATTGTACATGCATCAATGTTACAAGAGAGCAGGGGTAACGATATTAAAGGTCAACAGAAAATAGTTTCCAAGGTACATGCATCAATGTAGCAAAAGAGCAGGAGTTACGATATAAAAGGTCAACAGAAAATAGTATCCAAGGTACATGTATCAATGTAGCATAAGAGCTGAGGATTACGATATTAAAGGTCAACAGAAAATGTTATCCAAGGTACATATATCAAGGTAGCAAAAGAGCAGGGATTACGATATTAAAGGTCAACATAAAATGTTATCCAAGGTAACAATAGAGCAGGAGTTACGATATTAAAGGTCAACAGAAATAGTATCCAAGGTACATGTATCAGTATAGCAAGAGAGCAGGGGTAACGATATTAAAGGTCAACATAAAATGTTATCCAATGTACATGCATCAATGTAGCAAAAGAGCAGGGGTAACGATATTAAAGGTCAACAGAAAATATTATCCAAGGTACATGTATCAGTGTAGCAAGAGAGCAGGGGTTACGATATTAAAGGTCAACATAAAATGTTATCCAAGGTACATGCATCAATGTAGCAAAAGATCAGGGGTAACAATATTAAAGGTCAACATAAAATGTTATCCAAGGTACATTTATCAATGTAGAAAGACAGCAGTGGTTACGATTTTAAAGGTCAGCATAAAATGTTATCCAAGGTATATATATCATTGTAGGAAGAGAGCAGGGTTTAAGATATTAAAGATCACCATAAATGTTATCAAAGGTTTCAGAGTAACAAGAGAGCAGAGGGTTACGATATTAAAGTCAACCAAAAATGTTATCCAAGGTACATGTATCAATGTAGCAAGAGAGCAGTGGTTACAATGTTACAGTCACCATAAATGTTAATAAAGGAAAGAAGAAAGCAGAGGGTTACGATATTAAAGATCAACATAAAATGTTATCCAAGGTACATGTATCAATGTAGCAAGAGAGCATTGGTAACGATATTAAAGGTCAACATAAAATGTAATCCAAGGAAACAAGAGAGCAGGGGTTACGATATTAAAGGTCAACATAAAATGTTATCCAAGGTAACAAGAGAGCAAAGGGTTACGATATTAAAGATCACCATAAAATGTTATCCAAGGTACATGTATCAATGTAGCAAGAGAGCATTGGTAACGATATTAAAGGTCAACATAAAATGTAATCCAAGGAAACAAGAGAGCAGGGGTTACGATATTAAAGGTCAACATAAAATGTTATCCAAGGTAACAAGAGAGCAGAGGGTTACGATATTTAAAGTCAACAGAAAAAAATATCTAAAAGAGCAGGTGTCATGCTATTAAATGTCAACATAATATAGTTCGTATTAATAAGGTAAAGATAAATGGAAACAAACGAACGAAGAACGAACGAACGAACGAACGAACGAACGGACGGACGGACGGACGGACGGACGGACAAAACAATAAAATACACACACAAACAAACAATCAAAGATTAAACTAACCCATTAATACATAAAAAAAATACCACCAACAATAAAGAATGGGAAAATTATAACTTGTTCATGCAACTAAAATTGTTTAACCAAAGCCCTGTCTAAAATAAAACTGTCTAAATATAAATAGCATATCTATAAATAACTGCTATTATCATAAACATTCGTACACAATACACACTCTGAAATTAGATACACTTTTCAGTTATATGTAACGGTTTATTTAACATATTCACACTTAAAACAATCCTTTGAAATCCATTAGAAATGTCCATATTTGCTTGTGCGACAAAATCTAGAAACAGATTATCAAAATCCTTGAAATTGTCCTGAACAGAATAAAACAATAAAACAAGTACGTGAGCAAATGAGCCCTTATGTTTATCATTTAAAAAATATGCATACATTTGATGTTCATATGAACAACACATATTATTCTCATATGAAAGAATACACATATCATTCTCATATAAACAAATATACATGTGATTCTCATATAAACGAATATGTATGTGATTCTCATATAAACGAATACACATATGATTCTCATATAGACGAATATACATGTGATTCTCATATGAACGAATGTGCATGTGATTCTCATATAAACGAATACATATATGATTCTCATATAAACGAATACACATATGATTCTCATATTAGGTTAATTACGTTGCTCAGTTGTCAACGTAGAACAGACTTGCATCAATATGTAGTGCACGTATTTTAACTTGACAACATGCTCTGTTCCGCTGGATAACCGAATTATATTGTTGGCGACCTTAACTCTACACATCATTTATATCAACTGTATAATTATATGGATACAATTATTAAACGCAGTAGACCAACTAGATGGATAGCGTAATTACATATAAATAAATACATTTGCATAAGTTTATGAGCAGGGCGTATTAGGATTATAAATCCGAGTGGTTTATAAAGACCATCTAAGTGTCAATAAATTACATTATGTTTCTTTGAAATATTTTGTTAAATTTAACGATGTAACATGAATCAGAGATGAATACTCATGTCAAGTACGCAACTTGCAGACCCTTCTGGCATACTTATAATTCGTTCTATGAACGGTATCTACATTGTCGCCCATTTAGTAAACTATTCAATGCACTTGCCCTAAATCATGACAAAACTGGGGTCTTCCGACGCTGAGTGGTCTTAGGCGCTGTCCCAAGATCACTTACCTCGCATGGCTAAGATCGTATGATCGAGTCCCCTCGCTCCAAAAATGTTATGTAAGAAAGTTTGCCAATTACCGAGACCTTTCTCTACCATTAGAACTGGACAATCCATATACAATATGTGTTGAAAATGACGTTAAACACCTCCCCCACCCACGTAATGAGATCGCCTAATGTAAATAAAGTATTAAAACAATTGTATAAGCAGTGCATGCAGGCATGCATATATATATAATAGTAAACCATGCTGCTCTTAAGCATATTTTAACACCATCGAGTTGCAGTATAACTAATTGTAAGGAATTAATATAAATATCACAATATAATTTTACCCAGAATCAAATTTTAAATAATAATTCATCGTTGGTGACATAAAGCTATCTCGTAATAAAACCTATGTTCTCTATAACTTATGTTCTCTATAACTAATGTTCTCTATAGCTTATGTTCTCTATATCTGCAAAGCTTTCCACTTTCAAGAGGGTTCTAAAAATAAGGAAGTGAATGTCACTCTAGAATGGTAGTAAACAGAATGCAAAATGTAAAGGGGGCACTACATTAGCAAAATGGCTTTATAGATAAACTAAATCTGACGATCATGCTAAAAATAGTAAAAATGAAACAAACAATTCCACCGGACAAAATTATATCATTTAAATTATTTAAATCAATATTGAGCAAACATATGACGTCAATAAAGTGTTGACGGAGGAACATTGACATTATAAGAATATTTTTGTAATCATTTATTGCGCCTGCATATATACATACCCAGTAACGCATTTAGTGGATCTGGTCGCCGCCCTCTTGGCGGTGCAAATGGTGGCTTTGGAGAACCACCTCCTGCTCCAGATAGTTTTGCCAATAAGTCGGCAAGAGGATCTGGTTTCGGCCCACCAGGTCGTGTACGCTTTGCAACCGATGGTATTTGTTTCCGTTGTGTCTTTAATTGCTTCTTTCGTTTTCGCATTGCTGGTATAACAGGAATAGTAAGTCGTTTTGGTTGTTTTGGTTGTTTTGGCTTTCTCTTCTTTGAGGCAGCACCTTTTGGCATCAGATGAGGAGAATTTGGTATATTCTGTAGTAGGTTTAAAATATCTGGAGGCAATCCAGCAGAGGCTCCTGGAAGTGATACCCTGCCCCGTGCTTTTGTTGGCTGTCCTTTGGCAATGGTGGGCACGGCTGGTTTAGGTTTGTACTTGACTGGCGATATGACGGGTTTTAATGGAGTATTAATTACATTTAGTCCCTTGGCCTTTCCACCTGCTGCAGACTGCTGGTCTACAAAACCATCAAAAGTTACGATGTGTGTGATCTAATTGATACAAGGCCTAGTTACATGAGAGGAATGTTTACAATGTTAAATGTAAGCACAGGTACTAGGCATTGTATCAGATTAAAATGATAACATGGTTTCACCTTTCGCAATTCGCAATATAAAGCGACTTGGACATAAACATAGATAGCGTGTGTCCCAACAAAGTTTATAAAAATTCGACTAAATATACTTTCATAAGGGCTTTTTAAGCTTTATCTTATGTTAAATACAACAGGTAAAACTTGATGAAGCAAGCTTTCAGTTGCATGAATATGTTAAGCATTATTAAAAATATCGCTGGTATGTAATGACAAGTATTTGATCTTGAGATATTTGGTTGTCTTTTTTGTCCTTGTGTGATATTTACTTGCAATTATTCCTGCACATTTACTAGTTTTCTCCTGTATGCTTTTTACTAGCTTTTACACTTATATGCTATTAACCAGCTGTTGCTCCAGACTGCTTGCTATTTATTATTTGTTTCTCGTGTATGCTAATTAAGAACCTTTGCCTTTGTATGTTATTTACTAGCAACTGTTCCCGTATATTTATTAGCTGTTCCTCCTGAAAGAGATGTTAATTATCATATTTTGCCTTTGTATGTTTTTAACAAGGAATTGCCCCAGTATGCTAATTACTAGCAATTGCCCATGATCATATACTGTCGTCGTTATTTACTGTCCTAATATGCTGATCTTGTCGCGTAAACCCCATTAACAATCTACAACTTCGAAGATATACTACATTTTTTAACTTTATTGATATCGTTGAATGACTTTGGTCTTAATTGGAGGACAAAATATTAAATGGAAAGACACGTCTTGAATAAAGTACAAACATTCGTATGCGCAAAGGTGTCTTTTGACGTCAGGTAAAATGAGTTCATTTATAAGAAGTAAAAACAAATATTCGTCCTTAGATCACTTAACACCGAATTACCACCCATGCTATGATGAATACAATCCGCACCAACCACATGCTTACGAAGGATTCTAGTCTACACATTCACGGACTATTCTATATCTAATTTTAAATAAAAAAACACAATATTTTTGTCACAAGATTTATGCATAACACATTAATGAAGACGTAATATATTAATGATATACATACTTCGACCTTTTGACATCAACGATCTCAACATGCTCATTGCGTCATTATTGGATCCCGACCTACAATTCAAGACCTGGCAACTAGTTAAAAATTCTGGAACATGTAGTTACTACTTTCAGAGACAATATCGGATATAAATTACATGTCATCGTAACAAAGTTTAACAATGAATAACAATGCAACAAATTTATACAAATGGCTATGGTGCGAACACTAATATTGCGTATAAAGATTTATCTAATTACAATTACCGTGGGATAACTGACCTATCCTGGCGTAACAGGCCTGAATTATACAGGTTTATCTAATTACAATAACCGCAGGATAACTGGCCTGGCGTGCCGAAACTGGCCTGGCGTATACACGTTTATCTTATTACAATAACCATGGGGTAACTGGCCTGTCGTATAAAGGTGTATCTAAATACAATAACCGCGGGGTAACTGGCCTGGCGTATACAGGTTTATCTCATTACAATAACCGTGGGGATAACTGACGTGGCATGGGGTAGCTGGCCTGGCGTATACAGGTTTATCTAATTACAGTAACCTTGGGATAACTGACCTGGCATATACAGGTTTATCTAATTACAATTACTGCGGGGTAACTGGCCTGGCGTATACTGTTTAAATCTAATTACAATAACTGTGGGATAACTGGCCTGGCGTATATAGGTTTATCTAATTACAATAACCGTTGGATAACTGGCCTTGCGTGGCGTAACTGTCCTGGCGTATACAGGTTTATTTTATAAGAATAACCGTGGGGTAATTGGCCTGACGTATACAGGTTGATGTAATTACTATAACCGTTGAATATCTGGCTTGGCGTGGCGTAACTGTCCTGGCGTATAAAGGTTTATTTTATAAGAATAACCGTGGGGTAATTGGCCTGACGTATACAGGTTGATGTAATTACTATAACCGTTGAATATCTGGCCTGGCATGGAGTTACTGGCCTGGCGTATATAGTTTTATCTAATTACAACAACCGTGGGGTAATTGGCCTTAGGTTTATCTTATTACAATAAACGTGGTGTAACTGGCTTGGCGTATACATGTTTATCTACTTACAATAACCGTGGTGTAACTGGCCTATCGTGGCGTAACTGGTCTGGCGTATACAGGTTTATCCTATTACAATAACCGTGGTGTAACTGGCCTATCGTGGCGTAACTGGTCTGGCGTATACAGGTTTATCTAATTACAATCACAGTGAGGAAACTGGCCTGGCGTATACATGTTTATTTAATTACAATTACCGTAATATAACACATGTCTATCTTATTACAATAATAATGGAGTAACTGACTTGGCGTATACAGGTTTATTTTATTATAATAACCCCTGGGCAACTAGCCTTGCATATACATATTTATATACGGGTTTATGCAATAACGACACTCGTGGTGTAGATTAACTTGTATATTACATAGTCAGTTACACCACGTTTATCGTAATTTATTATGCCCGTAATTTCCTGAGTAAGTTACACGACGGTAATAATAAAGTAAGTCCATATACTCCAAGAGAACTATTTTATTGCACTTACCGTGGTTTAGCTCGCCTTGGTGCGGGCGGTTTGGGAGCGCCAGCACCAACAGCTTGTAATTTTTGGAGCAGGTCACTTATACGAGACTGTGGGTGCATTGGGCCTACAGGGAATAAACAATTGATCATCAAGATACATTGTGCTTACAAGAACAACGGGAAACATAACACAACAGAAAGAAACGTAGATCAAAATTAAATACAATAAAACATAACTACGAGTATATGTACTTCGTGACATTTGGCGCATAAAACACTTTTGCAAAACAATTTACCTGGCATAAAAATCATAAACCACCTTAATTCTGTACACTTGACTTTGTCGGCAAATTTGATGAACAATGTTGACACATGCAGTGTCTTGTCAAGTATTCGACCTGATCACTCTTTAGTGCACATAGAAATTGATTTTTTTTACGTTTTAAATGATATTCAAAAGCTATCATGAGTATTTTAACAGAAACAGAATGCCTTAATTAAAATGCAAACTAATTTAACTCCAAAATCAGATGGCTTGACAACAGATTTTACACAGTGTTTTTTTTTTCAGACTTAAAAGCTTAAAAATCTGTCAACTACTCTTACGAACAAGGTAACCTTACACAAATGTAATACGCTTAATTGTAAAAAAATGATTTAATATTATTAAATAACTGGAAGCCTGTTCACCGTATCACTTTTAAATACATATTATAAAATAGCTAAAAATGTAATTGCAAACATAATTAAAATTGAACTACCAACTCTGTTGATTACGCGCAAACTTGTTTTTAATCGTTACATAGATACTTAAATATGATATTTAACTGTTACATAGATACTTATATATGATATTTAACCGTTACATAGATACTTATATATGATATTTAACCGTTACATAGATACTTATATATGATATTTAACCGTTACATATATACTTATATATGATATTGATATTTAACCGTTACATATATACTTATATATGATATTTAACCGTTTCATAGATACTAATATATGATATTTAACCGTTACATAGATACTTATATATGATATTCTCGACTAGGGAAATGAAAACGACCCCCATAGTTTATTATTTTTTGCAAACATTGAAAAAGCATTTCGCAGTACAGATCATATGTTCATTTATAGAACACTCATAATTCTAATTTTAGAGAATCAAATAAACGATGGATTGGTGTCATTTTTTTTTACAACGCTATGTAATTTTTGTTTTTAATTATGGTTACACGAGTCTCAATTCTTTAAAATAGGACGTGGTGTATGTCAAGGATATCGTCTTTCTCAATATGTTTTTATTATATTGTTAGTAACAAAAAACGACACAAATGGTATTAAATCAATAAACTTTTTTTTAAAAAAAGTGTGTTTGCTGATGATGCAACTATTGTTACTGATGGATAGGAATATGCTTTCAATAAGCTAATTAAAACTATTGACAAATTCATAAAAATATCAGGTCTAAAATTGAACCTTAACAAATCCGGCCGAGACAAACCAAAGACTTAAAAATGGTACTAAAAGTATTCTTGCTTGATGCTCAGTATTTAGAAGACAACAACAAAAATAACAACATTTTTATGCAAACCATCTGATCATAGGTCACATTGAGCTTTTTACGAACGAGTGCTCTGAATGTATCTCACCGAGAAGCGTTATCTTCGATCTTTATAGCTTGTTTCGGAGTAAGCTCACCAAATAATCACATCTAACTAATTTACATACAACCAATGGCAATTATAGCTTAAGTGTTTTATAAACATAATACATATACCTGCTCGTGGCAAAGTGGCTTGTAGTCTCGGGTTTGATCCTGGTAATGGACGACGTAAACCACCACCTGAACCACCTGAAGCACTGGAAGGTATATTGATGCAGGTACATTTAGCGGCAGCAAACATGGTTCCTGGCGCACAATCCCGCACTATACGCCTCTTATTTACCACCTGGGTGTACTTAAATTGATTGGCGTCTGCTTGATACGGACACGCACCGCTACCTGGAACACCAGCTCCTGGACCTAAACGTAATACAATTATCATCAGTATTACTATTTTCGATTCTTTGAAATATAATTGGATTTCCACAACACTATACTTCATCTTCATAATAGTGTGTGTGTGTGTGTGTGTGTGTGTGTGTGTGTGTGTGTGTGTAAACAGAGGCACGGGAGAATCGTGGAAGGGGAAGGGAATCGGGCCACTTCCGGCCACGCCAACTTTCGGCCAACCCCTCCCAGCAGACAATATACTTCAAACGATTCTCAGTGGAAATACTTTACCCTCGAAATCCTAGACCTTATTTCATATAGAACGAAAAATAAAATTAAACTGTGAAGTGAGACCAATAAAGGATAAATATCCTCAGTCAGTATATGTATTCAAAATGAGTCTGTATCTAGTTCTTCATTTTATCTTTTTCTTATCCTATCAACATGTTTTTTTTTCTGATGATAAAATTGAAAAGAAAATAATATGCATATATATGTGTATAAAACTTATTTGTCACTTTTATATCATTTGCTTATTGATTGGATGTATGTTTTATATTCGTGTATTCTAAAATAATGAATAAAAATAAATAAATTTGAAGAAAAACATGATGTGATGCAGATGCAGATGCATAATGCAGTGCATGTTAATACATGTATGATATTATTTTGTCACTTTAATATCATTTGTTCATTGTTTGGATGTATATATTTTAGTGATGTATTCTAAAAATATTGTTAAGTTTTCGTTTTTTGCAGTGTTTTATTTTTTCTAATGTTTCAAAACCATATCTCCAATGAAGAGTTAACATAAGAAAAAACACGACAAATGTTAAACTTTACCATATATTCATAGCAGTGAATTAATTATTGTTTATATGTCTATAGTCACTGTAACGACGTTGTTAACGCGTCCATAACTATCTGTCATATCATTAAAGCTACGATGTATATGACACAATTTTTGCATATTATCATAACGCATGCATCATATATCACAGTCTTGTTAGGTTTATCTGTATGGAAATGAGACAGTGGCCAGTGCTAGCGGCCAGCATTGTCAACTGTCTTTAATGTAGAAGTTTGATTGCGATCCCATACAGAGGGAACAATAAAATATCATTGATTCGTGTACCAGTATATTACTCGGTAAGACTAAATGTCTCCCCTCACACGTGTTGACTCATGGGCTTAAATAAACCACAAGGTGAAATAAGTGTTTCCTAAATAACGGGCAAAGCATGTTAACAATTATAATGAGATTGTATGTGAGTTAATGATACTAGACCTAAATATAAAACTTTAAACATTTAATAGTCTACCTCACAATAGCGGGTTCGTCACTCCATTTTGCTATGTAAATTACATTTCGCACCTTTCGTACAGTTTCACACAAAACGTATCATTTCGATTATAAAGTCTCAATCCAAGACAAGGATCATAATCTATCCCAGAACCTGATATCTGACGAATCGAGTCTATTAACCACCAATGGAAAAAGCAGGACATTGTATGCCTGTCCCACAATTCATATAGCAATTGAACGCTTACTAAATTATGAAGTCATTCAAACTTTCCCTGAATCAACTGACCAATCAGCGTGCTCGCAACAATTGCTGTTGAACGGACCGAATCGGTAGTGCTGGGTTCGTTCTACAGACTGCATGGATCCTGACTAAATGTTGAGAAAATAACACGCGAGGGTTAAATTATTTGTCAATTAAATCATTTAGAATTCACTGGCAACTGATTATTGTATATAAAATGTAAGATGTCTGTAATCTTGGATGTCTTATAATATTCAAAAATGTCTCGAATCAAAAAGCATTGCAGTTTGAAGCAAAAGTTAATGTAATTTTGTTGTTTATCATTTGCAGTATAAACATTTTGTTATCAGGAGTACTTCAACACTTTTCAAACACAAATGCGAATGTTTTTGTAAGAAATCGGTTACCTGTGAAATTTGAATTTATTAATTTGGGAGTGACCAGTTTCTAAAATTGTACGACCGACATATGTTTAATGGGAAAGCACCGTTAACTATGCTATTATAATGGGGAAATTAAACTTTATGAAGACCGCAAATATTTTACGACAGCCCTTCAAGTCAAGTACATAATATATAAAATTGCACAACATATCATGCAGGATGTATTTGCCCATTGACATCTGCCAGGTGACAATTACGACACAGTGTCATTAAAGAATTATAATTGTAGGAAGAATATACCAAAAAAGCCCAATCATTGAGAAGCATTTTTTCGTCCAAATAAATTAGTACATTATTTATATCCTGAAAGGGAGTGTGCGATGGTTAGTCATTATGAGGTTTTGTTCGTAAAGGTTGACTTTTATTTCTATGAACTGTATGATATGCTACGTTTTCATTGCACTTGTTATGCGTCACATTTCAATCAAACGGCAAAAATACGTCATTGTCGATTTCTTATTTACATTAACTTAAATATATTCAAACACATCATTTAGCGATCAATCAATGATTACGCTTGAAACTAAATAACATACTCAGTAACATAGACTAGCAGTACAGATATGATTTAAAAAAAGTTATAAGTTTTGTTACCGACATAAAATGTATTGGTTTACTTATTGACTATGTCATCGAGAGCTAGCTGACGAACAGTTAACCTAACCACTGTTTCCTAGGATCCTGAAAGGTTAACCAGTACTCGAGCACTCCCCATCTTCACAAATAATTTGAATCAGCGTTGAGAGATGAATGATGATGAGAGGAAATGCCGTATACCAATCATCACGGAGACTGTGTCCGGGTGGGGATTTGAACTCACGACCCTTTGATTGATAGTCAGACGTTCTGCCGAATGGGCTTAACATGAAAATTAGAACATTTGCAAATAATGACATATACGAAAATGTCTCTGTCGAAACTCAGGGTGTTTACAGCAGCACTATTATTTCCCTACTCAAACAGTAACACAAATATCTTCGCTAATAACGGTAATAAATTAACTATAAACTGTACAATTAAGACAACAAATTTGGAAACCCTGAGTCACATGGCATATCAGGAAATACTCAGATAATACAGGTTGAACTGGTAAAGCCCCTGCACAATGATGAAGTCCCTTATTCCTGTGGTTTATCCAGAAATAGATAAGTCAAAACTTTGGCTTTGACTACCAAAACCATTACAACATAAATGCTATTTGATTAGAAATAACAATCCACTTTATTAAGACAAAAGCTTATAAACCACATAATTGTTTTGGCAATAATAAAAAGCCAAATGGAATAACCATATTAAGATTACTTCAGATCATTGCAAAAAGACGACTATTGATACATATCAGCATGGTTTACAGATTACTTCTGACAGAATTAATTAATCATTCCAGGACCCGTCTAAATAGTAAAAATAGCAATTGTAAGATCTAATTATGATTAATCACTACGTGAAATAATGACACATCTGTTAATGAATACCACTGACAGTGTTTGAATAAAATTATAAATCGCGACAGGGAAGAGACACTTGTCAGAATTGACAATCTTACTTTGGTAGAATAATTAAGATTAAGTAATTAAACTATTTGCCAAACGATCTTAATGGGTTGTTGATGCAGGGTAACAGCACATCTTTTGTTTATTTAATAGAAACACGCTGAATCACGACCACATACGCACGTGCATTACATTTTGTTGTTTATTTTTTTTTATATTTTCTCCAATAAATAATAAGTATATGTCCACGAGCTGTCCGCCTGATTAAAGTCGTATTTGATAACAAATGTAACATAACGCATGTCCGTAACCTTGCATAAAACCATAATACGAATAAACGCAATTCTGTTATTGCGTTGTTAACAGTAATATATAGTAAGGATGCGTCCTATGTAGGCAACTGTTTTAAAACGATATTCCAAGAACATTTCTCTTTCTTATTCAGATTCGTTTACATATTTATATATATTATGACTTCCCCAACAGTAAACTAGGTTTGTCACATATAGTGTGTGGACATGGCATTAATATTTATGAAAATATATCAAATCGAATGTTTAACTTACACAATTTTTGTCCAAAAATAGATCCGATCCAAGGATGTAAAACACGTGCCGGGTGTTACAAGTATGATACTTAGAATGTGCTCATTTGATCAAAGAACGAGTGTTTAAATTGTGTTACCGTTTTTCAAAGGTGATATCCAACAATCTTATTTGATTATTATTATTTTAATGATCAGAGGAGTAAATTGTATAGTGATATTCAATCCGACATTGGGGACAATGTTTATGATGTTATCAATAATCAACAGAGATATCGACAATTAGGTCTTTTCCTAAATATTCAATCAATCAAACAATCTGGTCAGGAGCTCTATATCATATCAAACTCCATATATCATTTAATATTTAATTGATATCCAATGTGGTTTTTGAGGTTATTAGTGTGTTACGTGTGACCATATAACCAAATAAATACCCGAATCTTAACAGTAAACATGCGCATAAAGGCCATGGCAGTCTGGTGATATATAATCTTAACAAAAGAAAATTATATCAGGTCAAATGATTGAGAAAAATAATATAGCAACTATATTAAACACATGATGAAGAACATAATACTGTTTGTGAATATTCTATTCTCATTCTGGCGAAAAAAAAGAAGATAAATGCGTAGTGTTTACGCAACCATAACACATCAATTTTAGCTTTTATAAACGTCATTCTTCTAAAAGTTGTGTTACATGGTCTAAAGTTATTCCCAATTTGTAATTTATAGCATACGGTAATTAAGTGATTAATCAAGGTAAAGCGTGACAAGTTTATGTTAGTAAATACGTATCTGGTCACATGCAAATGTAAGCAAAATGAAATATTGTATTCAAATGTACTAGCTCTTTGAAGACACATATGCTGTTAAGTAATATATTCAGGCTTAAGTGTGGTATTTTTCACGCTCCGAAAGTTGCATGCAAAACTAGTTATAAAATAAAAAATAATCATTTATTTCTTTAGCACAGCCTTCCATGGTATTCTTTGAGCAAAACACTTTATCCACATATGCTTAGTCCTGATTCTATCCAGAAAGATATCGCGTGTGATTTGTTATAATGACTTGTTTCACAATCGAGGTAAAATAAACATTTATAGATTCATTTGATAACGCAAATAAACAAATTTGCATGATTTGTATAGCAAGTTAGAGTTTAGATTTTTGTCAACCACTATATACTCTGTATCGACCTAAATATGGAAAATTAACAAGTTATTAGATCTTACTAAAATAAAAAAAGACTCCCTGAAAGCAAAATTTCTGATATTTTGTTACATTTATAACATATTTGATAAATAAAATGTATATAGAATGTGTTATATCATTAGTAAACTTGATATTTCATTTTATATCATTCAATTTGTTTAAAAATAAGTTATTCGCTTATACAATGAATTATTTTTTTAGGAAATTATTTATTCGCTTATACAATAAGAGAAATAAAATCCAATATATTATAAAAGTATTCGCTTATACCAATAAACGTAACATAATTTATAGTTTATAGTAAGAAATAGTGCAATACAAAAAACGAGAAAATGAGTAAAACAAAATTGTCTTAAGTAACTTGGTAACAAAAAACAAATGATGTATATTTTAAACATAATCTGAAATATTCGTTATGAGGAAGACCAGAATGTGTATTTCATTTAAAAAAAAAACCATCATCGCTATTATTTAGTAGTGTGCAATATGAAAATGCATCACGATCTTGAATAAATTTATCTGTAATGCAAATTTGAGTGACATTTCTTTTAATATAAATTTATTCTTATGTATGTAAATGAAAACAAAATTTCTTGCGTGGGAATGTACAAAAGTACACTAATATTATACAAACAAAGCATTCTTCATGCTTAGAAATCGTTATTTTTGTGTATATCGTACTGCGTATACACTCAAGATATATGAAAACGCAACACAGGAAGATATATGAAAACGCAACACATGATCTCAAGAAAACAACTAATAACATCATACAGAATAATTGCTGTACGATATGGATGTATACACATGTGGGAAATATGTTGTGTTTTCATATCTCTTGAGCGTAGCATACAGGATCGGACTAAACAATGAACAGTATAATTATAGGACGTACATGAAACATTACACTTGAGTTTTATTATTTTATTGGAGTAACATGTCGTTGACAGACTCAAGACCTATGGTTCAAATTATATTAACCGCGGGGTGGTCTAGTGGTAGAGCGTGCACCTCGCATGCGGAAGGTCGTGGGTTCAATCCCCGGCCGGGTCATACCAAAGACTTTAAAGATGGTACTAGAAGCTTCCTCGCTTGACGCTCAGCATTTAGAGGAGAGTTTTAGGTCTGGTCGGCCCGGTGTCAGTATAATGTGACTGGTCGGGGTATCATGCCATGTGTCTGCGGCATGATACTCCAGTGTGACAGCGCTTAGAATACTGTCTCAAGTAGACACCGTCGCGATATGACTGAAAAATTGTTGAAAGCGACACTAAACACCATACAACAAAAAAATCAAATTATATTGACACAGGACCTACCAGCTCTAGAAATTCTTCTCAAAAGAAGTAATGTAGTGAAGTTCTATTTAAATCATTTCAAATACTCCACTGATCATTTTGCTAGTAGTCGAAATAACACAATCTGGTAGACGAAGCGTGTCTAAATATGTATATGTATAAATATGTATATGTAAATAGTAAAAAAAACAATATGCAATACGCCCAACTTCTAAAACCATATAAAACAACGGACAACATGTCAAGCTTCACAAACCATAACCTACCTTGAATATGACAGTAAAGCATATAAAACTAATGCATTTTTATGTACTTATTTTTTTCCATTTACTTAATTTTAAACTGTTTTCAACTTTAAAACTGCGTTGATAAACATCGCAATTCTGACAAGAGCAGTTGTATTGCTTGATGAAACAAACATAGTAATGGCACAAAAATAAAGTGAATTCTGTTGTTTTAACGCAATTGTAGCACATTGTTAAAGGCAGAATGTTGACATTTGGACATGCATGTTTCAAGAAAATAATCAAAATACAATAACCCGGCCCCGGTTTCACGAAAATATTTAAGTCTGTTATTTTACTTAATAGTGTGCTCAATTTCATATTAAATTGAGCACACTGTTTGTGTTTAAGTAAAATAGTTGACTTAAGTATTTTGTGAAACCGGGGCCTGATCATTGTTCAAGCGGTCTATGCGCGCTAACGCCAAAAGCGACGTACCATTTTTTTTCTTCCTATTTTTTTCTAATGTATTAATAACATAACAGTTTATCGATCTTAGCAGTTTATGTTATGGATAATCTGATCAATCATTTTTATTTTATTTTGACTCTGTGGTGTAAAATTTTGTTGAGCAAATACTAAATCGCGTCCCGCGATAAAGTCACCAATTGGTCAGTATTGGGTTACGTTAAAACACCGCCGAATACTATGGAAAATGCCGACCTGTGTATTAACGAATTTCTCATAAATAAGACAAACTCCAAGGACGGAATCAACCATTATCTCCTCTTTATGATTCAATCACATTTCCATCGCTTACTGAACAGAAATTTATAGATGGTGCATCTTTAAGTAAAGTAATTATGATTTGACAGTTATATTGTCAATAAGCAAAATCTTGGATAGTCTTTTAACGATAAAACGAAGGACATACACTCTACTTTATAACCAAACATATAACTAAGCACTGCCGAATATAAGGATGCACATCTTTGGATATTCGTGTAATATTAAACTTAATACACAGCTATATAAACAGTTTCATTTCTATCATTCTCACCTCCACCCATTATATTCTGTTGGCCGCCCATGCCTCCCATTCCGCCCATGCCGCCAAGTCCAAGTTGACGCAGCATTGCAGCAATGTCCTGACCACATACTAGATGAAGAACGGAACAGAAGAAAAGTGTTAATATCATCGATACATCCATCACTGTATTCTACTTTAATTCTCTACCAATGTTTTAGAGTTTTTAAACGAGTTTTGTCTTCAAAAAGTGTCAACTCAAATCTCTTAAATGTTTCCGAATGCTGTTGTTATATCCATTTTAAAACAATTAAGAAATGCAATGCGCCCATATACAGTAAGCTGCGCTTTATCTTGTGTCCAAAACGTGAAGTGCTGTATTCCGTTTAGACGAAAAATATACTTAATATGTTACCTAGGTGTCAACATTCGTCATGTTCCGCCATGGAACGTTGGCGACCGAATACTGTTAAAGGTAATAAGAAAGTTGGATATGACAGTCTTGTCGTAAATGACAGCAGATCTTCTTACTTCGACGCCTCGTCAACAATTTTGTTGACCTTGTTACTATATATAAGTATTTTCTATACCTCTCCAAACATGGTCGTTGCTTATTAAACTGTTTCCTTGGGTGTAAAGTAAATATCTTTTGTTCGAAATGTGACAACAGTCAATCTGCTTTGTTCGAAATATGACAACAATTAACCTGCTTTGTTTGAAATTTGACAACATTAAATCTGATTTGTTCGAAATCTGACAACAGGAACATTAGTTGTACAAACCTTTCTACTTTTCGTCCATCTGGCCAATTAGTTTTACTGTATAATTGTGCAACCGTAATTTACCGTATTACCATCCATCCCGCAACTGTTATATCGACTAGCAGGAATCATGATTTTGTTTCAGTCTTGTCATAGTAGGTAGACAGGAAATAATAAATGATGCGTTATTTAAACTGAAATACAGCCTGACAATGTTAGCATTATATTCTGTATGGAAGGTAATTATGAAACTAAGAAACTAAGACATGAGAGTGTATATTATTGTTATTTCAAAAACTAAAATAAAAATGAAAGGTGGCGTATTATTAGAGGTAATGCAATGTTTTATGAGAGGAAACGTTTGCGACAAATATATGTCTTTAAAAAGAATATGTGCATTTCATAATGGTTGCTTTACAAAGATATAGGAGTTATACCATACCTTTTAAAAATAGTTTGGTGGTTGAATAAGTGCAGATTTTTTTCATTTCAACGTATGAAAGCAACACCTGTATACAGAAATTGAATACAGCGAATCCATATCATCAATACCCAAGAAAGTGTACGTGAAGTATTATTCCGTTATAATCTATCCGACTTGATTTCCATCAATGTGTTAAAATGCATAACATACAATCAAATGCATGTTTTATAATCAAAGTTTACCGCTAGTTTTATGTAGAAGTTCTCGTTTTCTAATCACCTAAATCAAATGATCTTATACAATCGTTTTTCTAAGCATCTAGAACAAAATTATTTTATGCTGTTGTAAAAGACAAAATAGGCAAACATTAGTGTATTGTCAACTATACATGCCTTCTTGTCATTATCTTAGGTGCCTGTAGAAGTTTTATTTCATATTTACATGACTTTATCTTTCTTTTATATGTGGCAATTAAAATAAGCATTATAGTCTATTTGAAAAAAATGCACTTTTGTAAATAAAAAAAATCAAGCAAATGCATATTACTATAAAAAACGTTGCAATTTAGGTCACTACCAAAAGCATTTCATATAACCTTTAAGAATACAACAATAGACAAACATGACTATGGTGTCTATGTTATATAAGTGATGATGTAAATGTCAAATTGCTTGACAGCTCTGACGATTTACGCTTACTTTTATTGTATCCATGCGCTTGTTGCCCATAATAAATATTTGCAGGTCCTATTTTGAAGAGCTCATTATTGCACGTTATTTTGACATCATTAATAAATATATCTATATACAAGTACTCAATTAATTTCCCGTCGTCTTATGTGTGACATGAAGAACTGCAGCCTCGTGTTCGCCATGGATTGGTTAGATTTACTGATCGTAATACATGTATAATCATTGTTTGAAGAAGCTTTCGGACAATTAGGCCAGGTAAGAAAATAAAGTCGCTTGATGAGGATATCAAGGTACTATATAGTGAGCTGATATTGAACATACCCATAGCATTGACACATCGTCTACGAAAACAGCTGTTAGTGGAAATCCAACCAAATAAGTAAAGACACTTTGTCCGGGAGGTAAATGTCAACTTGAATGTCGTATTATATGTTTGAAAGTAAAGTTTGAAAATCAGAACATGCTATTCCATAAGATAATGTACAAACTTTCAATGATATATCAACTTAAAAGATAAATAAAAAATAGCATTACTTGTGCATGTCACTTTGTCACTTCTACCTGGTACATCTGTTACAATAAAAGCAACATAAATATATAATCTTACGGTACATATACGATAGCTATATAAAACTTGAGCCGTGCTTGAAGAGCAATGGTACCATATGTGTCACTAACGTCCAGTTCCATCTAAATTATGAAGCATAGTATATCATTGTTGAGGTAATTTAAGTATAGAGAAATATTTTTTTTCTATAAATATAAAAAAAAATCTTGCATATAATTTGGTTTCGCATTGTAAACAAAAGTGAAATGTAGTTTTGTATTGTCGCGGAGTGCAAAATTGCTTATGGGCCGTTACTTTGACACATGCGTTTAAAACTGACATTGCTATCTTATCGAATGGTTTAAACAGAACATTAAACTAAAAAATACCAACATGTAGTTGAAAAATACAACGATACAACGTATGTCTTAACCAACATAGCAAGTATTTCTGTAGCTTTGGATCATATCGACTTTAGAGTAACATATAGTACTATTTCGGAAAACAATACTTTTCTGTTTTCTTTCGATCATTCTCTTTATATACAAATACTCATTATCTGAAGTAGCAAAAGCCTTAGGACTTTTCTAGAGTTTGTCATGACTTCATCATTCAGAATTGCAAAGAGTTCATCAATTACCGGGCTTTTTACCAGGAAGATATATAGGTAAAAACACCAGGCTATTGTATGATATAATGTTTTATCTAGAAAAACAGCATAAACCAGTACTGTTACTTTTAATTGATTTTGAAAATGCTTTTGCAGTTGTGAGCTGGTCTTTTAGTTTGTAAAGTTCTTGAATTTTTTTACTCTGGTCCTTCAATGAGAAAATAGATTACAATGTTTTATACACATATGGAGTCGTGCATTGCTGTAAATGGACAAATATCAAAGTGGTTTTATTTAAAAGAGGTTATAGACAAGGAGACTCGCTACCCCCTTATATATTCCTTTATGTGCTTACCCAGAAATTAAAGCTATAAATATTGGTGAAAACATTTCTTTTACTTTACAATATGCAGAATACACCTCGGTTGTTTCGGAAGGTACAGAGAATTCATTGTTGAATGTACTTAAATTTTTAAAATCTATGCAGAAATCTCCTACCTTAAAATGAATTTTGAAAAAATAAAAAAGACAGTGTGGCTAGGATCGAGAAAAAAATGACAAATAAATACATGTATATGGAATCTTCCTTGGGTAAATGAATTTATAGTATTAGGTTTAAAATACTCAGTGAACTTAATTAAAGTAATAAACATTAATCATAAAAAAAAAAGTCAAGACATTAAAATACTTTTAATTAATAAATTAGTAGTCAAAGAGAATCGTTGATTTTAACATTAAAAAGGCAAAATATTATTAATGAAGAGTTTAACTCATTTTTTTCTAACACCCCTCCCCACCCCCGGAATATCCGATTTTTTTATATTTTCAGATACACATTCACAATGAATGATACGTATATGCTATGATTTGATTTGATTTATTTTGATATGATATGATATGATTTGATATGATTTGATATGTCTGGTATGTACATTTATGCCATACATTGTGAATGAGCATCTGAAAAGAAAAAAAAATCGAAAATTCCGTTGTGGTGATTTCAGTTATCTCCCTTTATAAAATAAAAACATGTGATTTCACTGTATCTTCATGATCCAACGGGTTCCTATGTATGTCCTTTATATAGCATGTGAGTTGTCATGAAGCCTTAACTGGATCCTACTCATATAAAGCTATCAGTTCATGTACGTAAATTGTCCTTCTAGTCCAGATGTGTTATATGCAAATCAGTAGTATATAAGTCATGGTCGACACCAATTATATTGGGTTGTAAGAGGCCTTGATATTGTGACTATGGTTTGCATTGTAGCTAGGCGCGCTCACCGTAGTCTGACATTTATGTCTGGTTGTTCACAAATATATGTATAATTTAATAAGCATATTAGATCTATATATATAAATATATTTAATTTTTTATTTTATTTTACTTGTCTATTTGATCTAGCGACAAAATAACACGCATTAGGTAATGTTCCGACGAAATGTTGCCAATAGTGACAGTGAAATAATTCAAAACTAGACACGAGATCAATAAATAATCAAGCGACACTTTATTTTGGAGAAAAAAATATATTATTTTTATAAAGGGTCTCGCAAGTTTATACTTCTCGGAATAAAAATACGGAAGACAGTATTTTAAATTTGGGTAGAATTGAAATATTTTTTTTAAATATGCTATAAATGTGAAATTAAATGAGAAGCTTTCTATATTTATTTAGATCTAACTGGAAACTAATGAACGTCGGTTTACACAAGCCTAACTGATAAGCTGTGGCATTTAAAATAATTCAAGTAAATGCAAACTACATGTACTTTATTTTCGATAGCATTTTAAAAAAAAATGAATGCCGTGTGTATCGGAACGTTTTAGCAGTTTGGTATAATTAATGGAAAAAACACACTGTCAGTAATGACTGATACTGACACCGTTCTCTGTGGTTTACTATTAAGAGTGATATGACAGAACATAGAGTTTACAGACTTTGTTCGTATTGAAACACTTCATTATTTGGTTGATTTATACTAATTTATATAATCTCAGTAAATTCATAGCTTTTGTGTATATCTCTCAAGTGCGATTCCTGGCTAGAACCAGTAATGGGTGTTGTTTATAAGACGTAACTGTCTGAAATGGACCCAGTCTGGATCCGAACCTGTAGCATCAATTGTCATTTTCACTACATCACCGCTTGGTAACTTTGTTCAATGTTATTTGGTTACAAATGAATTATTTCTTGCACATAGGAAAGCCGCCATCTATATTTGATATATGCCAGTCATAGGCCATCTGAAAGACCGTTAAGGAAGCCTTTAAATAAAACTTAATTTATTTCACATCGATCCTGAAACAAGTTCAAATAACGCTCAACGTCATCGTGGGCAGAACCTTTACCCAGTATATGCGGATGAAGTGTATTGCTCAAGGATTTATTTAAATTTAAATTCAGACCTAAATGCAGACATCTTTATTCAATTTAATTTAAATGCTCAAAACATGTATTAACTGAACTGATAACTGTATTTTGGCAGTTAATTAAAATAGTTTCCAGTGTAATGCGAAGCTTGTTTTATAATGTAAATTTGCAAACACAAGATTTTAGTTTCTGTTTATTCTGTGCCTTGTTTTGTATCATTTTAATGATTATGCAATAGCAAAATATCTTAATATTCTACATTGATAGCTAAACGAATTATTATAAAAATGGCCATGACAGAGATCGATCCCACGACCCTACAATTCTATGTATGATGCTCTACTACTAAACCATCGTGCTTATAAGACCACATGTTTTTGTGATTAATTGTTTAACAGGTTGTCATTTATAGTAGTATTGTAAAGGTAACAGGTCCATGTGCCAGGTTGTGTTGTGATTGTGACAAACTGGTACAATTTCATGTTGGTAAGAAGACATATAGACTCGTAGAAATATACTTTAATGTATAGATATTTTTTTTAAATTAATGAGACATTCGATATTATATATGTTATAAATAGACATTGTATACATCACACACAAAAGATATGTGTCAATGATTTTATCAAATACGTGAAATATACGGTTAATTATATTTACTAAGAAAAAACAACCGAATCAATATGAAATTTATATTATGCGATAGGCACATAAACTGGGTGTGATTGGCTCATTGTGATGGCTATGATGCTGACAATGGTGATGATGACAATGGTGATGATGACAGTGGTGATTGACTATGGTGATGACATGGTGATGGCAGCGGTGATGACAATGGTGATGAACAATTGTGATGACAATGGTGATGACAATGGTGATGACTATGGTAATGGTAATGGTGATGACTATGATGATGACAATGGTGATGGCAGCGGTGATGACAATGGTGATGAACAATTGTGATGACAATGGTGATGACAATGGTGATGACTATGGTAATGGTAATGGTGATGACTATGATGATGACAATGGTGATGACAATGGTGATGACAATGGTTGTGAGTATGGTAATGGTCATGGTGATGACTATGGTGATGAACAATGGTGATGAACAATGTGATGATAATGGTGATGACAATGGTAATGACTATGGTAATGGTAATGGTGATGACAATGGTGATGACAATGGGGATGAACAATGATGATGACAATGGTGATGACATTGGTGATGACTATGGTGATGGTAATGGCGATGACTATGGTGATGAACAATGATGATGACAATGGTGATGACAATGGTGATGACAATGGTGATGACTATGGTGATGGTAATGGTGATGACTATGGTGATGAACAATGGTGATGACAATGGTGATGGCTATGGGGATGAACAATGGTGATGACAATGGTGATGGCAATGGTGATGGCTATGGGGATGAACAATGGTGATGACTATGGTGATGGCTATGGGGATGAACAATGGTGATGACAAATAGTGATGGCAATGGTGATGGCTATGGGGATGAACAATGGTGATGACAATGGTGATGGCTATGGGGATGAACAATGGTGATGACAAATGGTGATGGCTATGGGGATGAACAATGGTGATGACAATGGTGATGGCTATGGGGATGAACAATGGTGATGACAATGGTGATGGCTATGGTGATGGCTATGGGGATGAACAATGGTGATGACTATGGTGATGGCTATGGGGATGAACAATGGTGATGACAAATGGTGATGGCAATGGTGATGGCTATGGGGATGAACAATGGTGATAACTATGGTGATGGTTATAGGGACGAACAATGGTGGTGACTATGGTGATGACAATGGTGATGGCAATTGCTATGGGGATGAACAATGGTGATGCCAAATGGTGATGGCAATGGTGATGGCTATGGGGATGAACAATGGTGATGACAATGGTGATGGCTATGGGGATGAACAATGGTGATGACAATGGTGATGGCAATGGTGATGGCTATGGGGATGAACAATGGTGATGACAATGGTGATGGCTATGGGGATGAACAATGGTGATGACAATGGTGATGGCAATGGTGATGGCTATGGGGATGAACAATGGTGATGACTATGGTGATGGCTATGGGGATGAACAATGGTGATGACAAATGGTGATGGCAATGGTGATGGCTATGGGGATGAACAATGGTGATGACTATGGTGATGGCTATAGGGACGAACAATGGTGGTGACTATGGTGATGACAATGGTGATGGCAATTGCTATGGGGATGAACAATGGTGATGCCAAATGGTGATGGCAATGGTGATGGCTATGGTGATGGCTATGGGGATGAACAATGGTGATGACAATGGTGATGACAAATGGTGATGACAATGGTGATGGCTATGGGGATGAACAATGGTGATGACAATGGTGATGACAATGGTGATGGCAATTGCTATGGGGATGAACATGGTGATGGCTATAGGGACGAACAATGGTGGTGACTATGGTGATGACAATAGTGATGGGAAAAGGTGATGGAAAATGGTAATGACTATGGTGATGACAATGATGATGACATGGTGATTGACAATGGGGATGGCTATGGGGATGAACCATGGTGACGGCCACTATTAAATATAGCCTACATATTTATAACCACATCCATGATATTTGTAAACTCACTTTTATGGAAGGGCCGTAACCAATGTGGGTATTAATTGTGGCCCGACCCAACTGCACTGTACTTGTACGTATTTGGCAATAACATATATTTAATCAACGCATTCGACTAATTACATTGATGAATGAGTGTAGCGATGGAGATTGACAACCATTACAAAGCACTCATCCAGATCCGAGCACGTATTATACGTAGAGTACGGATCACGTAGGTTTAAAAAAATCTGACGTCATAAGTCCCAATGGATTGACAATAGGTGACGTCATCTATGGATGATGGTACCAGTCCAGCAATATAAAAATTGTTCCGCCACAAAACATAGTCCTTACTTACATTGAACTATAATTTTAAAGATTAAATTACTAATCTAAGAAAAGTGCCCATATATGTTGAAGAGAACTTATCCGATTCTATTTTACCGCCGATCATTCATAAAGATACAACTAAAATAAAATCTAAGCGAGACAACATTAGTGTTCTACTTTCTTAGTGTAGCAATACATAAATCAGACGCAGCAGCCGAAACGACACATGAGGTTGTGATTTGCATAAAAATGATTATTCGGAGGTAAAAAAGTAATCGCGAAGTTTGTAATCAGTTCAAGTTGCTGATTTAACTATTTAGTTATGTTGTGGTTGTACAGGAGTTAATACGGAATTTGTGTAATTTTGCGATTGGTTAAGTTTGCGTTCCTTGCTTCTCAGGAGAACCGTAGTCTAAAATTTATCGGGTGGGGTAAGGGCAATCCGGAGAAGTACGGACAGCGTTTAATCATTGACACTCTAAAATGGCCGCAATGTTTCACAGAAATTGCATCAATATATATTTTTCATTTTAGTAGATCTATATTTACGCCTAAATTACCAATATTACGACAGTGCTGTCACTGCATACCGTATGTTCAGATGACGTTTGTGTTTCTTTTCAACATGCACCCATTAACATTTAAAGGCGAGTTTTTTTAATACTCAAAAATGAAGATTACAAGTAGGTGTAAATGATATAGTCTATAGAAATGAAATGAGATGTGTGTATATATTTCCCAATCTTTTAGGAGGTGTTTATGTATTTTCTGATAACTTCATAGTTTTTAAGTAACAAGATGCAAGAGCATTCGAAAATGTTCAAAGACAAGCAACATGGAATGTGGGAAATCTCGGACAAATTTGTTACCAAGATGGGCTCAAAATATTGAGTTTACCCACTTTAGACTATCATAGAGATAGAGCAGTTATGGTAAAAGTATACAAAATCATCAAAGGTATTGATAAGATAGAAAAAAAACAAGTTTTCAAATTCCACAACTAGAGGGCTTCATTTAACCCTTTACATCATATAGACTCCTTTGGACACCTTATATAGAAAGCATTAATTCACCACATATCAGCAATGGGTGAATTCTGTTTATTTTTTACTGACAGAGTGGAAAACAGTGCATGAAGTGCTCAAATTGCTCGTTATGAGCAATTTGAAACTCTTCCTGCACTGTTTTCAAAAGCCTTCTGTGATAGGTGCAGAAAAATGTGTATCTATGGAGTAAAGGGTTAAAGGGGAACACAACCCTGTGTATAAAACAGGATAATATGAATAGCTGTGAGTTCAGTTTTCTATTAATGGTATCAATATGCATAAATTGAGTCCATAAAGATATATCAGGTCATTTTCGCACATCGACTTTGTGGTGGAAGTAGCCATATTGGACACCTGTGTGACGTCACAACTGCACTTCCCGTTTAAAACAAAATTAATTTATAGCTACAGCAGATATAGAAACGTGCAATTATAGTCAACGGCAAAAGTACTCGTAAGAATAATAAAATGGATTTTGATAACGGAGAAGGGTTTGTGGCCTACAACTTCGAACCAAAATTTTCTGAAGCAGAGTTTAATGAATGAGAAAATGAGAGAAATAGTGAGATGGCAAAATCATTCACACATGTGAAAGACTTTTGCAGCTGTGAAAACTGTAATGATGCATTTGTCTGACAAAAATAAGTGCTGCAGATGCAATGACCTTACTATTGGAAATTTAGAAGATTTAGAATGTATCCCAGAAATAATATAGAGAAACACAGCAATGTCTTATGCAGCTTTCACCCAAAAAGATGATAACGGTAACACCAATCATGAACCTGGGATCAAACCTGAAACCCGTGAATCATGAGTCTGACATCTTATCATGTAGTCTGACATTGATGATTGAATTTTAAAATAGTTAAATTACCCTTAATTTGATAAAGAAAACAAAAGCGATTTTTGTGGTCAGTGTTGATGTAGATCCAGGCAAGCCTGCACATTCATGCTGTACTATTAGGGTATATACTGCTTGCTACTCAGTCAATAAATCATCAAAAACACTATTTAGACCAGGAATGAAATTTAGGGAAAATGGTCTGTTACATATATTTACCTGTCTTAATTAACCCTTTACATATAGACACCGTTTGACACCTCTAATATAGACACCTTTGGGCATGTAATATAGAAAGCTTTTGAATTATTTGGTGAATTATGTTTATATTAACTGACAGAGTGGAAAACAGTGAGGTAGTGTTCAGATTGCTCATTACGAGCAATCTGAACTCTTCCTGCACTGTTTTCAAAGGCCTTCTGTGATTGGTGCGGGAAAACGCGTATCTGTGGAGTAATGTGTTAAAAGAGAATAAGAAATTATTTTATATCTCTTTTCTTATCGTGCTTAGCTGATGCACACTGAGAAATGGCTTGATAAAATTTTGATTTCATACCCTTTTTAATAAAATTAGATGAAGCATGGATTATGTATTTTTTTGTACTTCTACATAACTGGCACTGTCTTTTGGTTATTCAAATTGTGTTACTACCCGATTTGATATATGATGATTATCTATTCTACCAGTTCCCTGAATATATATGAATATATATGAGTGTCATATGGAATATAATGTCAACAGGTATACTGCACAAAGTGTATGTTACTGTCCAGCTACTGGCACCCTGCTGAGCTTTCATAATTCACCAACACCACATTCACACCAAGTGGTAATGAGAAATACCCTGCCACAGTGTGCATATTGTACTCTAATTAGCATAAATCATCCCAGGTTTTATGACCCCAGGGTTTATGACAGGATGTAATATCACATAGTAGTATGGCTTTTTAATAATCAACAACAAAAACAAAGCTGGGCTCAAAGAATTAAAACAATATTAGACGATTTGGGTTATAGTTATATTTGGGATAATTTTAATAGAAATGTCAATTATTTGCCGATTATTAAACAACGACTGCGAGATCAATACATCCAATTTTGGAGAGGAAATATTCATGCAATGCCAAAACTTAATTATTACTGTAAATTTAAAACTGATTTTATATATGAGGAATATTTATCTTTAATTACAGATGATACCAAACGAAAACAATTGAGCTGTTTTAGATTAAGTTCACATAATCTTGTGATTGAATCCGGAAGATATACTGGTGTCGAAAGACAGAATAGAATTTGCCAAATGTGTACGAACAATACTATAGAGTCCGAATACCATTTTTTACTAATATGTCCAAGATACTACGATTTATGTCGTAAATATATTCCACGGAACGCATGGCCTACGTCTAATAAATTTGTAAATTTATTATCCATGAAAGGACAAAAACTACTTGTTAATATTTCCAAATTTATATATGAAGCATTTAAGGTTCGTAACCATCTGATTAATACCTAATTTTCATATTTCGTTGTTTTGCTTAAAAACGTAGAAAAAAAGTGAGTACATGCTCGCGCGGCAGTGTGCATTTTTGTGTGTTACAGTTTTTTACTGTTTCTCATCTATGTTATCTATGTTATATATACTATGATACTTAAACAATTCAAAATGTATTGATTGTAATATGTAATTGTTATGTCTTTGCCATATGATTTAAAAATATTGTAAATGGCCAAAGGCATATTTTTGCTGATAGTTTGCCAATAAAATTGAATTGAATTGAATTTAATAATTTAAACATTTTCAGTTAATTAGGGATTCAATTACAAGTAAAAAATTATGTAATATGATTTTATGTATATTTTTCACAAGTTATATACTAGTACACTATTTTAACAGTAAAAACAAAACTCTGCTTTTGAATAACATACAATAGCAAAGCTAAAGAAGGAAAATAAATATACATTTTCATATATTTATGAATAAATAAAAGAATAAAGGTTTTAATTTATCTTTTTTCATTATCAAGTAGAGGTAGTTCAAATGTCTATTCAAGAATAATGACCTAGCTGACTGTGAAAAGCCGTATATCAATAAACTTAATTGCCTATTGATAATAAAATTAATAAAATGAGTTTATGAACAATTAATGGTTGACTGAATATTAAGCGTCATTTTTTTTGCCACCAAGCGCTAACTGTACAGATGTTCAGTTAACCTAACCACTATTTCCTTGGATCCTGAAATATTAACAAGTACTCGAGCACTCCACCATATCCGCAAGTAACTGATAACTTTCCCACTTGAATCAGTGTTGAGAGACAAATGATAATGAGACGCAATGTTGTATGTCAATCATCACAGAGATTGTTGTCGGGTGAGGATTCAAACTCGCAACACCTGGATTTATAGTCAGACACGTAACTGACTGAGCTAATCAGTCCAGTCACATCTAAATGGCTTTTATTTGTATTTTAATAATAAATTTTATATACCATGTTTTGGCATTAACCTCTTCTTTTTATTGTTTATTGGATTATCACACCTGTTTAATAAGCATACAGGGCTCAAATTTAAGTACTTGCAGCTCACAAAATGCAGTGTTTTCTCCAGCTCCAATTTTTTAGGGGTCATTGATGACCCACTGACTAAAAATCCTGGTGTCATTTTAAAAATCTGGGGGTCATCAGTTGACTGGTTTTAAACTTAATCCTGTTTCACACAAATTTCTCAATCAAAGCTGCAATTTAAGTTAATAACTTCAAAACAATTTAACTTCAAACAAATGTTTCACTTCTGGCAACAAGTTACAACAACTAGAAACTAATTGTTTTTATGATCGTGGCCACAGGGCCATGAACTTTTCAAATATCATGGCCTCGGCTCGACTACCATGGCCCTAACTATTTATAATGAAAAACACTAAAATTATTTCAACATCTTATATTTCAGCTGAGCTTCATGTTTATCTTATCATTACTAAGCATTATACACTTTGAAAACAAAACTTTGTTGTTGTTTTCTTTTCCCCAAAACCATTTCTCTTCTGGCTCACAGCTAGACTCATTTTAGAGTAATGTTACCTTAATATCAAAACATTTAAATGATAACTTAAATAACCTTTAAAACGTCCGTTAAAGAAACATAAACGGTGCTGGGAATACTGCTGTAAAACATGGACTTGTTTATGTTTAAACTGGTATTAAAATGTCGCGCATGCGCATCTCGATACCTTATAGAAAACAAAATTAAAAGGTTTTCAGATAGAGTATCGTCCATACATTTCAAACAACTTTCTTGAAAAGTTTCACGATTTCCACATTTCATCTTTATATACAAACAATCTAAAACTGGGTATATATCAGTGCTATTGCTGTAGCATATGTTTGTTTTCACAGATGTTGTCTTCAAAAATATTACTTTGCAGAAAATTATGTATGTGATCATAATCGTCTATGCGATTGCATCAATATAGCGTTAATAGCCAATTAAAGCGGTTACGTAACTTAGTAGAGCCGCATGACCGGGGTTTTCATGAATCAGACCACGTGATCTGCCAAAACCAGCCAGCATTGTAAAAATAACTTTGAAACCAACTTGCCGAAACAAATATTCGTAATTCGAATTTCTGTATTTTTAAGGTTGTGTCATAGTGGACGCACTGAACAAACTTGATTGCGTCAAATGAGATTTAATTGCGTCAAAAAATGCAAGAAATGTGGTATGGAGAAAACACTGAAAATACGAGTTGTATTTTGAAAATGTGAATTGGAATTACTTAAGCTGGCATTTTTTTGCGAGTGCATTTCAAGTTGAGAAATCTACTTTTTGTATTCATTTTATTGATTTTTGAAAATAAACAAATAATCTAGTTAAAAATAACGAGTTCTTGTCAATTTTACCCAATTTCTTTTGCTTTTCGCAGTTAATTACCCCCCAGCATGCATGATTGTCAATGACATGTATTAAATATTAAAATAAGAAGACTGCGTTCAATTGTTTTTGATCTCGAGTTCATTCTGCAAAAAGGAAATAAAGTTAAAACCCATCAACAACATTATTAGTAGACTGTGTCTAGTTTGATCAATCTATATAAAATAAAAGTAAAGTACTTAGTTGAAGCCGGTCAATTTATTGTTTACATATTTTGTCAGCTGTTAAAATGGCTGATAAAATAACAACTTTTTCTCCATTGAACCGATGAATGAAAGCAAGTCCAAACAAGAAAAAAGAGAAATAATCCTTCCATTAATACTGTAACGAAATGGAAGCAAGAGCTCAATATTACACTGAGCTATAAAGTTGACAATGACAAAATGGTGTGTCAGTTGTAGAAACCATGCGATTGACAGATCAACTATATTACTATGATACCACCACATTTACAAATGTTAAATAATTGTCCTTGGCTAGATCTAATTTTAAAACAAACGGCCATTGGCTATATTAATTTTATATATAGAAATGTGTGTATCACCAATCTCAGTCTCTGTACACTTATTATTGTTGAATCCATGATTCATATTTTTGTTTAGTTAAAAGTGTTTATTTATGATAAATCATTGTATGCATTTATTTATGGTAGTATAATAAATAACAAAGACAATTTTATTTTTGGAAATATTTTGTTTTGTTATGTACTGCTTTGAAATTGAAATACCTTAACATATATAATAACCTTGATACCATTGTCTATAAAATAAATACAAGCTAATAATGCATATATATATTAAATAGCACACAGGCTTTGAAACAATTAATTTTGGGTTTGTTTAGACATTCAGGACTTGTTTGTTTAGTTGGTTTCGAATTTTGCCAGTTGAAATTTGAGGCACTTGCTGAAATTGCCAGTGCACAAAAAAGTTAAATTCTAGCCCTGAGCATGCAATTACAACATTGTGACAGTCTGCTTTATTAATTTCACAATATTTTGGAAGAGTATATAAAATTACAAATTAAATTTCAGAAATCAGTTGAGCTATTATGTGTTATAAGCACATTTTTTTAAGAGCTTCCCACTGGATGATATACATTAAGTCTATATATTAAGTATGTAGCATATGATAATCTTCGTACTAAAATCATCAGAAATTGCATGCTTGGGTAGTGTTACGCCAATGCATTTTGGTACACTTCATTCTGCAATCTTAGATCTTACCCCAAGGTATAAAGGCGTTTTGCGCGTGACGTCATCAGAAGCTTGAGACACTGAAATCACATATTATGAAAACTAAACACAACGTTGCCCACAAAACATATCGCATTACTCTACCCACTTATTCTGCTGAAGAGAACAATGTTTATGGGTTAAGTAAGTCCTTCAATTCAGAATCGTTATCGCGTTTAATTGTCTTCCTTCGATGTTCACTAATACACCGTATATCTACACTGAAAGGAAAAAGAAAGTATAAAGTTTGGTTTTTAAAATTATTTCATTATTGGCTAAGTTAATTCATGTGATGGAAAATGAACTGATTTTTTCTTATTGTTTTGCTTTGAAATGAATTAAATGTTTGTTTTTTGATTCAACAATATGATGAAATATAAATATACAAAATTTATATGCAATACATTTTATATTGTTCCTTGACCTGTCAACATTTATAAGTATATATACTTTCTTTTTCCTTTCACTGTTTATAAACTGTTTACGTAAATTAGTGTATATACATAAGAGTTTCAGTAGAGAGCAGTCACTAACGCCACAATAAAAATTTTCGCAACAACTAGAAAGGAAGTGCTTCTATGACGTCACCGAAAACCTTCGACATAAAAGAGCTATAAAATGGCGGCGCCCATAATATATAGGAAACGCTTGAAATCATGATATTTAATATCGTTTTCCTCATTTGAATTTCGTTCAATTAAAATTTGTTGTTTTTTGTGTTATTTACATACCTATTTAATGATAAATAGCCATTTATATTCTGACATGCGGTACCCTTTAAACTCTTTAAGAATAGACCAAGAACAAATTTGAGGAGGGGGTCCTTTAGTCACATGGTGGTATACATGAAATAAACACACTGTTCATATAGTCAAAGCTCCTACCTTTTATGGTTTTAAGGCAAAAACTAACAAAAACGATGTGATCCTGAACACATTTCGGCTAGCTGCTACTAATAGACAATATTGAGTTTGAATCGTTTTTTTTTTTAACCTGGTTTTAACTACAATAAGAATGTGTGAAATGTGATAAAAAACTATGTAAATACATAAAAAAAAAGACCATGGGTGGTCAATTTTTTTATATCTTTTTCAATAGATAAGCATATAGTGAGTATTTTTTTGGATGTTTGGGGTGTGTGTGGAGCAGTTGAGGCTGTTTCATTTTTCTAGGTGCCATACCCCTGTGGTTTGATCAGAGATATATAAACATAATTAAGTCGCTGGTTTGGTTATATATATTGCCTCTGCAACTAAATGGTCATGAATCTGTTTCATTAGACTAATAAGGTTGGGTTCATCACATTTGTCCATCTTCCTCTTTCTTCCTTTTCTTAGCAATGTTATATGGAAAACTTAAATGTACAGTGCTTTAGATAAGCTTTTCTTGAAATGAGTATTTCACTCCATAAATTTGTATGCAATGATTATTTTCAATGTTTCTGGTGAAATTAGACATTTTGGTCACTGTTTGTTGTGTGATGCTGATTAATTAATAGAGTTCCATTGATTAAAAACATGGCATAAATTAATTCTAGGGAGTAGGGAATTTGAGTTTGCAGAGAATAAAAATGAACACATGTCTGTAGAACATTATAATTTTAAAGATATATCAGATGATCAGACAGTTCTTTCTTCTGTAAATAAATTATATATTTATGAATCAAATGACTGTTTTGCAAAAATCAACCAATAAAACGTAAGTTTGCAGATAAGTTGTCATACCATAGCCAAAGTAGATTAAAATTCATAGCTGCAGTTTTACTATTAGAAGACTGGCCATATTAATTTATCAAAAATTGTGTTCAACTGCAAAAGTTTTTTTCTTAAAATTAAAATGTATCCCTTGTAGTTGAGTGTAATCTATAAAATGGTACCCCAACTGGCATAATTTGTTTTCCAAATTTTTATCTAAATACATGTTTATAGTTTAAACAAAAAAAAAAAAATGTGATAAAATTTTAATTTTAAATTACTGTAAAACTAGTTTGTTTCAATGATTCAAACTTAAATTAAAAATATTATCAAACGTAAATTATTTTGAAAATTGAGTTTGATATATTGTAATAATGTTATATAATTTATTTTATATTGAAAAAGCTACAGTATAACATTATCATTATTATTTCAGACTCGTATCATAGACCATGTCGTTTTTAAGTGCAGGTAGCACTACTCCTTCAACTGGGTTAGTACCCTCAGCTCAAGATCTAACAAAAAGACCCAGTGCAACTGGGGCCGGATCTGGTCTACAGAGAGGTAGGCGTAGAAGCACCGTAGGCAATGTCCTTCATACTGCAGAAACCATGAAAGAAAAGCAGGTATATATATTCTATTTTCTCCAGTATCCCAGTGCAGCATACTTGTTATTACATAAACATAAAGTATAAGACACAGATGTGAACGGCAAATCAAGTACAGTACACAAAAGATGTTATTAAAACGAATAAAGCATGCAGGACAATTAACATTCAAATTCCAGAATGCTTTATTGTACAAACATGTGCACGCATACACGCGCACACACACACACACACACACACGTATAAGAAACCAGGCTTTCACAGACATCAAAATCTATTTTTTTGTAATTTGCATTAAATACAGTTTTGCAAGAAATAAAACTTAACATTTTTCTACAAAAGTTCAATGACACATAATTAGAAAATGTCTAAAAATTACATTTTTAACTAAGTATTTGCTATTAAAAAGTATTTAAAAATGTTCAATTTGAGTTGGAGTCTAGGTTTTAGAAGCTAAACTTTGAAAATTGGATAGCTGCAATTTTTTAGTGAGGTAGGAGCATGACAAACAATTTTTTTTAAGGACGGCCCCAGGGGCTGGTTTCACTTATCATCTCAAGATGAGATTTTACTCGACACAAAAATATTGTATTCTTTTAATGAAAATTTCAGCTCATTATACATAAGATAACCTCATGGATTTGAAGTTGGAACAAATGTTGATTCATTTAGAAATGATAACATCATAACATGCAAAGTAAACAATATATATAATGTTACACGATTTAGAGTTGAGGGAAATCTCAAATTCAGATGTTTAGTGAAACTGGAGCCAGCAAACGTTTGGTGGGTGGGGAGGGTATAAAAAGATTCTAGAGTCCATGTGTCCGCTGGTCTGCAATTTGTTGAGCACTACGCCTAGAATTTTCAGCCAAATAACTTTGCATACATGATCAACATCAAGAGTTAGAGGCAAACATGTTTGCGATACTGACTAAATTCCATGCAGAGTAATTGCCCTTGCACTTGTCTTAGTAAAATTAATGTATTTACCATATTGCTGTTCTGTAATTAGGAGCAAACTACTTTTACAGTTTTCAGATGTACTTGAAACTAAAATGCATACATAATCAATGTCAAGTGTAGATGTGCCAGTTCTTGTGGAGCAAACTATTTCCACATTTTTCAGATGATGGACTTGATAACATGCATACACAGGGCTTTTTTCCCTGTAAATTGAGAAGAGGCCCAAGCCATTTGAAATTGGGGGGGGGGGACATTGATTGAGGAAAATTGGGATTTTTTTAAAGCTTTAGCAAATCAAATAATAAAACAAAACACTGTTAAGATCATGTTTTAACCATTAATTATCAGATTTTACAACCGTATTTCATATCAACAGTTTTTTTATCTCCTTATGTAAGAAAAATTCACCATACAAAAATTTGTTTTTGCGTCATTTGAGAAAAACCCCATGATTTTTTAATGGGGAAGTAGCCAAATATCGGTAAAAAAGCCCTGACATGATCAATGTCAACTGTAGATGTGGGTGACAGACATTTTGTGGTGCTCACTAAAGTTCATGCAGAGTTATGAACTTATCAATTAGTGTATTAAGGTAAAGTTTATAATTTTCAGGCACGGGCAAAAGATGCCCGAGAGGGACGGCGGGTTTATTTGACGGCAGCTCACAAGTACATACTCAGATTGACAGCTGATCACCTCAGAGTTGACATTTCAGTTGTTGAAGAATTTATACTAGACTCTGAGAGGGTAAGCATCAATTTCACAAAAATAATTTAATTTTGTTGATAGTGATATCATAAAATACTGTGGACATTTGAGAAGATATATTCAGTTTTCTTTTAATATATATATATATATATATATATATATGTCAGATTTTTTAATGTAAAAATTATCAAATATATTTGTTTAAATCATGTTAAATTAAATGCCACTTTGAACACATTGCAAGTTGTATACTTATATATGTCTAGGCCAAATTTTGGATAACAACTGTTTATAGGTTAACCATCATTAATTTTTCCTTTAAATATCTCTTTCTTGGGGATTTTTTAGTTTAATTTTGCACAAAAAAGAGTTCTGGTTCAATTAAATGACGGACTGTCATAATTTTGAAATAGAAAATCTCTATTGTGAACATTTTTAAAACTGGGTGTGTGACCATTAAAGGCAACATATCAGGAGTTTTCAATATTTTTTTCAAAGCGTAGGTGTCATTTCCTGGACATTTTTGTGAAGGTCTAATCAATATATGCTAAACACTGCATTATGCACTAACTTGACAAAAGTTCAATTGAATGACATCTTGAACAGCAACTTTCTTTTAATTTTTTTTTTACATACTTTCTTTTATACTCAAAATTGTGCGGTCAGTAGTATATTGTGATCATTCTAAAAAAAAAGATGGCCATCTATTTCAATGAGCATTCATCAGTTTTACTGAATTTCTTGTTTATTTATTTTTCTGTCTTAATATGTATTTACCTTATTTCAGCATGTGAAGATATTTGATACTTTCCTGAACAAGGATGGCATCCGGTGTCTGAAGTTCTACTATCAAGAAGCCTTAATGCCTAGCTTAGAAGGTAATTAAAGCAATGCTAGTGCTTAGTCTTGTCTTCAAGACCTAAAAATGAGACTCAAGATAAGATGCGTATCTGTGTATATGATGCATTAGAATTTGTTGATACACATTAGATTTGTTTTATGTGCATATCAATTATGCATAGGCAACGAGTTTTATGCTAAAATCTATTTCTATATGCATAAATAAGTTTACATTCTCTGAAAATCGATCTTCATTGCACTAATTTTTTTTAACTAATCCGTGTAAATAAATAGCTGAATGGTTTCAATAAAACTCACTTCAGTGATAAATTTTACCAGTTATAATGGTAACCCAGTCTGTGCAATTAATAAACAATGTCGCCAAGTTGCTTGATTTTTTCTTGACAGGACACCGACTTTGGAAGGCTGAGTGTTCCGGCGGGATACTTGTAATTCCCAGAGCTATTTTAATATTTTAGGTATATCGCTGGTTGAAAATCCTATTCAACAACATATTGAGGTTATTTTTATATAATATGCGCTCGCTCATCGGGGTAAATCATAAATGACTGTCACGCCATGACAATTTTTTTTGTAATTTGAAGAAAACATCTTTGAAAAAAAAACGTACGCTGCAACAGTATCACTAATATATACACGGTTTTATGTTGTTGGTATATTAAGATGAAATGTGGAAATCATGAAACATTGTTTAAAAAGTCGTGTTATTTTATTGTTTAAAATGTACAGAAAATATAATTATATACTCTGAGAAACTTATTATTTTGAATGTCCTATTTTGTTTTGTTAGGTATCTAAACACGCATGCGCGACTTTATATGCCAGATTAAACATCAGCCGGTCTATGTTTCTACGGCGCCCTTTTCAGTCTTATGGTTAAAAAAAATGATTACATAATTTGAGAAATTTATTTAACAATTGAAAAGTTGATGGCCATGTTCATAAAAAATTAATGTCACATACTGCATTAAATTACTTCCATATTGTGCAGGTGTATGCCAAAACTATATTTTTGTACTTATTCTGATTGCATTTTGGTCAGTTATGACATACATGCCAAGAACGAATAAGCAGCAGAAAACTAGCTAATTTTGTGTACTTATAAGTCAATATAATTATGCCACGGTACGATGACTGTTCTTATTTTTCTACAGCATTGTCATACCATTTATTTTTTAACATCTAAACTGTCATTTAACTATTCAGCAATGGTCTATAAGAAATCCAAAGATTGAGCAATAAAATGACTGATATAAGATAAAATGCAAAATGGAAAGTTTGACGTCCATTTGAACAGCTATATCGAACAAAATATCGTAGCAGTTTAACAGGAGTTTGCAATTACCTCTGTTACGCAGTCTCTTGTGTTAAGCTGTCAAACATGTTAGTTTTATATTTACAGCCAAACTTGGTCTGTATTCAACAACCACATGCTCTAAGGGGCCAAGTTTATATTTACAGCCAAACTTGGTCTGTATTCAAAAACCACATGCTCTAAGGGGCCAAGTTTATATTTACAGTCGAACGTGGTCTGTATTGAACAACCACATGCTCTAAGGTACCATTTTAGTACATCTAAGGTACCATTTTAGTACATCCTCACTGTATGCTGCAACTTAACACCGGTTTGGTTGTATATAATATGCGCATTACTCATACTATTTTGAAAAACTAAAGAACATCATCTACTCTGATTTTGATGAGTAATTACTCATCGGCTTAAAAAAGGATCTGGGGCTCTGATGAGTAAAAAAAAAAAAAATTTCTATGATCATTGCTCATGATATGCATTTAGAATTGAATTTTCTATAAAACGTTTCGGTCCTTGATTCCTGGAAAGAACAACTCGTCTTGTTTATCCAATAGAAGTTCTATTTATAATGATTCAATTTTAAATAACTTATTTACATATTTAGGTACATATTTTTAACGCATTTAAGCCAATCAAAGGTTCAAGTTAGGTATTCTGATCACTTTTTCCTCCATGTCTCTAACTTATGGTTATTTAAGTGGTTTCTATGTGCCCAATTGATTACAACAGATATTTTAGGCACATAAAAAAATTCTTTTAGCCACATAAAAAATTTTCAGCTGTTTTTCAACATTCCAAAAAAAAAAATACTAACCCTAGAAACTTAAATACCCATTTGTGTGTGTGGACTAACCATTCATCCATCAACAATTTTTTCAAGCGACTTCTCTAAAACCACTTGACAGATTTTCACCAAATTTGATGTTAGGCATGGAGCTCTCCAAAGTTTTGTTTAAGTCAAAACCCTGGGATCAAATTTGGCCCGCCCAAAAGGCTTATGAGTTTTAGGTCCATTAGCCAAAGGGAAGAAGTGCTCGTGGGATGGTGCATTGTTGGTTAGCAGCACTTTCTCGGAAGTCACTAGTCCAGTTGTGCTCAAAATGCACATAAATCACACACACACACACACACACACACACACATATTTCATCACATTTTCAATAATAATCTGTATTGTATTTGGTTTCGTGATACATATTGTTTCACCCATTGGTCAAGCTTTCCCGATTAATAGAGTGATAAATGTTTCCAATTCAACTATTAATTGTGAATTAAGCATTTGAATTGAGAAATTGCAATGATATACATTGTCTTAAAATCATTCTGGAAACATCCATGGCACCAATATTGGTGTTTGGTATGGACATAAACTTTCAAATAATGTCTGACATTAAACAATATAGAGAAAAACTGAATGATCATTTTCTAATCAGACTGTGGCAGAACAATACCAGGTGTGTCCAAAGGTTCCTATGTCAACAGACTGTTTGTGACAAGTGGAACTGGTGAAAAACTATCTGGTACATGTGTCTACTTTTTACGAACAAAGACAGATGCAAACCTGACAATCAAGAACGTCCATGAGGTAAGCTTATTGTTGATGCAAGTAATGTTAAGACTGCCCAGAGTCGTCATCAGTGTTGCCTCAAGATCAATTTCCTCTCAACCCGTAAGTCATGAGTTTGAGCCTAGCTTGCTCCAAAAAACTTGATGAGAGATAGTTTGCCTGTTAGTTATGAAAGGATGGTGGTTCTAGTCTTTTCCAGACAACCAGGATTGTTTTTGTGATTTACAGTCTCGGAAAATAATACGGAATTTGAAAAAAATCTGGAATGATACAATTTAATAAATAATATCAAACAATCCACACAACAAATGCAACTTCAACTGAATGAACAAAAATAATTCTTGCATGGCTGAATGGATCAATTATATGAAGTAAAAAAACCCAAAAATATATAATCTTTACAGATTATTATATACCAAACTTAGGATGCTTTATAAGACATTTTGTCCGTTTGGAAGTAAGCATTGTCAGATACTCACATGTAATCCATTCGGATACTCTCTATTCATCACCTGTTGGATATTACACTAGCTTTGCGATGTTTCTACCAAGTCACGATGAAACCATATAATTGGTTCATTCATGATTTCATGAAGGTAACGTTATCCAATTGCAATCTAGTTCCATGCAAATGCTGTTTTGATAAGACATTGTTAACATAAGTTGTAAGTATTTTTGTTCTGTTCAAATAAAATGACGTAGAGCTAGCGTAATTTCCCATGTCTGATGGATGGATAGCGTCAGAATTGACACCCTTGGTTATCAGACGATGAGAAGTAAGGTGAAAAATGCATAGAAGGTTAGTTCAGGAATTTGGATTTATTCCCTCATCATGCTACAGATCTTTTATTCAATCACTAACATGTTTTCAAGCACAATATATTCTTTATACAGAATGCAACATATATCTTATTTGACTTAAACATGTAGTATATCATAGGGAATCCATGATATTTTAATGCCAGCGAATGATAAAACATCAAGAAATTAAAATTTTCTCCCAATACTTTAATGGTGCAAACACCTTGTATATTTCATACATATGTTTTTACAGGTCAGTTGCTGCAATTGCGCTTTCCACAGATAAAAAGTATTGGAGATCTGAGCTTTGTTCTTTAATATTAAAGCATTTAAATTATGGCCCCTGCTTTAAGTGTACATTTGTAGTAAATGTCAGAGTATGCAACAGGGAAATTGGACTGGAAAACAATAATATTTTGGTTGGGTCTGTGTTTAGTAAAGTAAAAATAAACAACTGATCTCAGTTTTTCTTATTTTTTTGAAATATAATAAGTTTTAAATAAAAAAACTATGATATTAGTTACACCAGTTGGTCTTTAATTGGCTTGGTTGCCATTTCCTCTCATAATCTGGTCTTCCCTAATGTTGGCAATGAAAGTCATCATTTTAAAATGGTCCAATATGTCTCATCCAATTCATTGAACACCACTCTCAAAATGATAAAAAAAATAAGTGTAGTTAAGGTTACCCAACACTATGTGTCTGACTATCAATTCTTGGGTTGTGAGTTAAGAATACCCACCTGGCCAACTTTCAAGTGGGGAAGTTTTAAGTTTTAAATACTTGCAGAGATAAGTGTGCCCTATACTGATATAAACCAGGATCCCAGCTATAGGAAAGAATGGTAAGGTTAACTGACATATAATTCAACAAAAATACTTCAAAAATACATAACTGCTCTTGATAATGTTTTTTTGAAATGTCTCACTTCAGGAGGTATTTTTTGGAGTTCTCGATCTGACAGACTCTGATGGTATTTTAACAATGTTTGAGTCAGTCATGTCAAAATTGTACCAGCCCATGTTGCAGACCTTCAATAGATGGGGAGATCTGACAGCAACGCCACAGGGTCGCAAAACAACTGAACAGTTCATGGACAACTTTGGAAATTTTATTAACTATCTACAGAGTATGTATAGAATGTTGGCATAAACAATTTAGACATTTTTGTATAATATTAAAACCAGGCTTGTGTTTCACCAACATTTTACTTAAAAACTTAAATACTTATTAATAAACTAAGTTTTGACTGCCACATTTTATATCTATTTTATATTCAATATCAACCAACTACAGTTTTACTGGAACAAGACCAAAATCATGATCACCTGGATGCTTTTCTTAGATTCGAGTAGTTAAGTGTATATTGGCAAAATGGAAGCCTGGCGTGTTTAACCTCGCACAGCTAATAAGATATTTTCAAACTTTGCGATTATAAGAAAGACTTGAGTACAAATCAGTTTTATTAATGGGGTTGTTGGTTTCATGTTAACTTATCCACAGCCATAATCATCATGAATTTATTTCAATTCATATTGAGATGAGTTTAGTGACTAAATGACCAGCATAAGTCTTTTATAAGGTCATATTAAAGTCAGAAAATGTTAAAAATTGGGTTAAAATTTAATGACCAACTGATTTTCATTGAAGTTAACTTCTAAGATACTGCCCGACATATATTTTACATATCTATATGTTACTATGTATTAAATTAGAAAAAAAGTCATTGGAAGGTTAACCAGTACGCGATAAATTTCCTACTTAAATAAGCGATGAGAGACGAATGACAATGAGACGCAATATTGTATATCAGTCATGGGGACTGTGGCCGGGATTGGATTCGAACTCCTGTCCCCTTAATTGATAGACGCAAAGTTCCAGAACAAAGATTCTAAAAGCAATGCATTCATGGCATTCAAAGTGTAAATATGATGATCTTATTATTTTGGTTGTATTTTTTAGCTCGCTGGGACAAAGTCTAAGGAGAGCTATTGCCATGACCCCGGTGTCGTTGTTGTCGTCTGTAGACACCCAGGTTAAACTTTGGGTTTAAGTTTAAGATATCTATGCAACCACTCATTGGATATGAATGAAACTTCGCATATGTGTTCACCATCATCAATGGAACACACAGAGACAAGAACCATAATTCTGGATTGCATTTTGGCACAGTAATGACCCTTTTTGGAGCTTTGTTGTCTTCTGACAACTCTTGTTGTATTTGTTCTGTGCATTTCATGATGAATAGTGTAGATACTATGCCTCACCTGGTTGTGCTATTTATAGTAGGAATTATTTGGGAATTATTTGTCAGATGCACAGGCCAATGCTGGCGAAGGCGTAAGATTGGTAGAGTATCATGGAGATAAAGTAGATCTGGACTCCTTGAAAGGGATACAGGAGTGTATACAACATGCATCTAACCCAGATATTGTCAGTGACATGGAAGACCTTGCTTCAGTGTGGTGTAAACAGATTGAGCAGGTAGAATACTAATACTGCTGTATGAATAGTCATTTAATGAAGTAAATTAAGTAACTTAAATGTAATGCAAATTTTTAAAATTGTACATAACGAAATATGACCTAGGTGTTGGGTTCAAATTGTAACAAACTGATACATTGCAGCATGACTATGATTAAGTCAATGTATCATAATTATATGCTAGGCTTAAGTTAAAATATTGTTTGTCCTTTACCTACCAATTATTTTCATCTTGGGTAGGTAGGTAGGTAGGTAGGTAAATATTTATGTTATATTTTACATTTTGTGTTTGTCGGACATAACGTCTAATTATACCTTCTCCTTGCACATTATCTTTTAAAATGGCATAACCAGCAACTAAAGACATTAATTTTTATAAAGAAATTAACACAATATTTATAAATGACAACTATCCACAGATACATAACAGAAACTTTGGATATTATCCAACAGACAATTTTTGAGAAGCAACTGACTATCCACAGATACATGACAGAAACGTTGGATATTTATTATCCAATGACAAACAATAGAAATGATTATTTTTTGGGGAATGCAATAGAACTATTTGAGATGGGGCAATATTGTTGGGTAGGTCACATTAAAAACAAACAATATTTTGTTTTAGGCCACATGTAGTGTCCCCCATGGCAAAATGGTCTAAGGCAGCATCTCCAGAGGTTTGAGTACAGCTCGCTAAAATAACACTTTATGTGATAAAGTTTGCCAGTTACTTGTGGAAAGACAGTGGTAACACTCAAGATTCATTTTAAGGTCTTCCTCTACCAATAAAGTTGTTAAAGGAGTATATATTGGCAAAAACTGCTATAAATGTCTTAAATATTTTTTTTATCGAAATGGATAAAAAGCCTCTGGTTAAAAGAACTGCCTTGGCATTGTTATGCCCCTGTCATTTTCACCGGGGGTGCATATATTATCACTGCTGTATGTACGTACGAAAATGTTTTCCGACTTATATCTTTAGTTTTAGTGAACAGATTTAAACCAAATTTGGTGTGTGACTTCACATTCAGGTAATACTGGTCAAGTTCTTATTTCGTTCCGGTCTGATGATTTTTGATGGCAAGTGGACACCGATTATTGACAAATGTCAAGAAATTGGTTTCCGCTCGATATCTCTTGAAGGATTAGATGGATTTGATTCATATTTGGTAGAAAGATGTATGGTGATAAACTACAGCTCAAGTTTGATTTCCGTCAAAATCCCTGCATATTAATTAGGTGTTCTGGGCTCAGATTGGCTGATAGTTTCCAACCTCTAAAGTCTTTATTTATGGACTGATTTTGACCAAAATTTATATTTGGTTTTATATCAACAAGACTCGGGTCAAGTTTGACAATGGATGAAATTTGCTCATATTAATTAGGTGATCTGGACTCTTGATTGGGTGACAGTTTCCGACCTCTAAAATCTTTATTGATGGACTGATTTTGATGAAACTTGGTATTTGGCTTTATTTATATCTACAATATAGTTACAAAGCGGGAGGCATCTGTGTCCCATGGACGCATTTCTAGTTTTCATCTGTGATGCGTATTGCAATACTTCATTTTCAGAACAATACATATCATGATACCTATTGCCTGTAAAAATAAAAGGCGATGCATATTGCAATATTTAAGTCCCGATGCAATGCATCACAATACTTATTTTCAACTGTAACTTATGCAATCACCATAATTGTATGTAATAACTACACTCTTGTGCAACTTAAAAAGTATCTTTACTAACAGAAAACACTGAACAGAACTTATTACACTACATAACTGCTAGAGTGATGAAATAAACAAAGTGGGTATTACCTGATGGGAAGGAGATGCTGTCCGTTATATCCATCACATTTTTAGCCAGTTTATATCTGAACATTCATCTTGCTGTTTAAAATCGTCGGCCTTAAGAATGCATTGCATCGCACAATCTATTGGAAGTTTCATTTAACACCCGATACGCACATCGGGGGAAAGGTGAATTGTGATGCATCGATGAATTGTTACACTTCTACTGGTTATCATTAATAAATAAAATCAAAATGGTTTGGGAAGTCGAATCCAAAAAAACATGACTAAATCGATTTTTTAAATTGGAGTAGTCGACTTAAAATGAAATTCCCATTCTAAAAATAGCTGGCACTTAATTACTGAAGAATTTTTTTGGCTAGTAAAAAATTGGATTCACTGTCCCAAATGGCATGATGGAAGCCCAAATATTTTTGACTATTTTTTTATATAAAAAACCAAAAAAAAACCCAAGTTTATTATCATGTTTTATCATTATTCTTTAATCAACTTGTCTTTGCACATTGCCCTGTATCAAAGGACTATAGAAGAATCTCTAATTGCTTGTCTGTATACACTACTCGTCGTCACTATAATAATCCGATTCTTCATTGCAATTATCATCTCACAAGTTAAAATAATTGGTCACACATCAATTGTCTCGCTTTAACTTTGGTAGTTTCGTTGGGATTATAAAGAAATAATTCTGAAATTAATTAGATCTAACAAGTTCAACCTGTTTTATTTTGCTTTATATTATCAGGGGTGTAGCTTCCTATAGGCATGTGCCTTAGAAATAAAAAAAATAAAAATGCCAAAATGCAATAATAATCCTACCCCTAGGAAGGCCTCTTCATTTTCCCTTTATTAAAGTGAACAAACATTAAAACATTACATTTAATATAATTTTATTTGGTTATAAAACAATGAAACTAATGTTAATATATTAGGATAACCAGGCCCCTAAAAGACATAATATACACCAGAACGCACAGTATGGCTGATTTATTTTTTTGAAGACCTTACCCCTGGACCTCCTTACAATCGTATTCATCCAAGCTACAATCCTGATTATTTGCAAGTTTAAAAAACCTACTCGCCAACTGTCCTAATTTGGTTATTTGTTAATTTAGGTCACATGTGAACATACAGCAAAAAGAAATCTTTGTTAACTCATTTTACCATTTTCATACTTCAGTCAGTTTCGATCTTTAAAGGTGACCCAGTTCTTCTTGAAAGTACAAATTCATTCATGTTTATACCCTTTCTTTTGTCCTTGTCGTACAATTATGATAGAGGTATTTTTTTTCTGTTTTTCGCAATTTGGCACAATTAAGGCACCTATTTCAAGATCTCCATGATATTTGGTGTTTGATAATTTACGTCACATTCGGTTGTTTCTGGAATAATTATAACTGTATTCTACAGATTTAAGCGATATTAAATTATTCAAAACGGAAACTATCGCAAACAGGGCTGAAGGAAATAATGCGTTCTGATTGGTTGCAAAAAGTCAATACCCTGGCCATTTGAACAATAAGAGTATCCCTCTAGATGTTACCTATTTTAAGACTGAAATTTCCAGAAATTGGTCTCTTGTGATATAAATAGTCTGATCGGTCTGTACGTTTGAAAAACGTTTGTAGCTCGATAAAAAATCGTTATAACCTGGGTCTCGGACTATATCTATTTTTCGCAGACTGAATTCTTCCGTTGACAGTATAGTATGTACTAATGTACTAGTCGCCCAGGTATTTTTTTTTTGGCCAGTAACTTCTTAGTTTTTTTGCAAAATTTTTTGCAAATTTTGGTCACCCGAGCAAGACATTACCTCTCTGTGGATAGCGGGCAACTGTCCATTTCAGGCACTGCCGTCATTTGTACTCTTTCTAAATATAACAATTTTTACTGCTGTTTAAACCTGTGTAACGGATCAAATTGAAATCGAATTAAATCCTGTGACTCGTTTAATATGTCATAAAAAGTATTACAATTTTAAGTCTAACCTAGATGGATAGACCAAGTTAGGAAAACTCTTTTCAATATATTATTTTGGCATGTTAACATATATATCATTTTGGCAATATGCCGTCAGTGAGTAATAAAGGCATGATAAATTGGGGAAAAAAATGTTTTTAGTCAATTTTAAAATTTTGAAAATCTTGATATATTCCATTTAACAAGTGTGCACATTAAGAATATCACACACTTGTTATATACATGGATAGTCAATTTCATAGATATCTGTTTACAAGTACTTATTATCTACTCGTCTGTGGCTGCTGACTTCTAATAACATACTGAAAATAGTCCACTATGTCAAATAGGTCAGTCAGTTAAGCTCCACCCACCTGTTTGGGTTGAAATTCTTATTTAGGCCTAAAAAAATAAATGTGTTTAAGGTTTCATGCTGAAAAAAATTGGGTCGGTAGGTAGGACTATTTTTTTTTTTTGCTGATTTTTTTAGATGCAAAATCAAAGGGTCGGTGTTTTTTGGTTATTTTTTTCTTCATTTTCTCTCGCAGTTACTCAATTTTGCATGCGAAGTAATTACACCTTTTTCAAAAGCATTTGGTGACAACATAATTATTGTATACTTTTGTAGTTTGTCTGCTTTTGTAGTTTGAATGTTTTCCTTTCCACTTTCAGTATATTCTCATTTGTTCTGCACCATATGCACCATATTGCAATAGGTTAGATTGGGTATTCAACAGAATCTGTTAAAAAAAGCATTATTAAATATATAAAAGGGATTTCATTTTATATATTTATTATATCTGTGAAAATATTTCAAAACTACCAACCAATTTTGACACTTGGACATAATCCTGAATTTCAAAGTTTGTGCCAGAGTTTGTGTTCATTTCACATGTAAAAACGCTTCCTTTTTGGCCTTCCTCAGGTGCAGGGTGGAACAGAAAAAAGACCTGTTCCACGGTGAATGAATAGTTGATTGGCTGAAAAACCTTTTTGCAGGCGGTATGTTCATACAAGTGAACCTTTTTGGAAATCAATGAGGGAAACCTTTTTTTTTTTTAACCTAGCATTCTTACTTCCTAATAAGTCTTAACAAGTGCTTATGTAGATAAATATCCGCTTTGATCCCGCGATTTTCCCGTCCAATAAAAAAACAAAGCAAATACCGAAAAATAGCCCGATGTTTAAACCGAGATTAGAAAGTTATGCATGCGCGCCTCGATACCTTATACAAAAAATGGCGAACGATTCGCGATGAATAGATTCCTTGGAGATTCAACAAGAATTTCCTTGTGTTATAACTTCTTGCCAAGGAACGTTCAATGTCTAGTTTGCAAATGATTTAATAATTATAACTGCGTTGAAAGAATAAATACTGTAACCATTTCAGAAACGAATTTGTGTCATTTCTTTTTCACAGTTTTTCAGATTGTTTACTTTTGGTCTTCAGGCACAGTTGTGCTTTGAATTTCAAGTCGCACTTTTCTAAAAGTTTCGTCTTTGGTATACAGTTTTATATATTTGTTTTCGCCCGATACTTGGAGCACCTGAACCATCCCTAACAAGACAGTCGGCGAAATTTTTTAATTTTTTTTTTTTGGGGAAAAAAAAATATACGGTCGGGACCTTTTACTATGGGTTGGTCGAGAAACCGTAAACACAACATTTATTTTTTTAGGCCTTAGATTAATATTGGACCATGTAATGCGACTTAAATTTTGTTAAAAAAATATAGCGGCGACATCCATTTTCTATGGACACATTTCTTGTTTTCCCCCTTCTCCTCTTTCTAAGCATTAGAGTTGACAGTGTTCATAAAAAAATTACCTTAATTGCATGCTGATCTGTTGGTTTCTCCTAAAGGTAATTTACCCTTTTTTCATGGACTTTTATTGTACAAAAAAAGGTTTTCAGTGATGCTTTTAAAAAAATTCTGTTGATAATTGCTTGATGTTAGTAAACAATTTCAGTTGCATTAATTAGATAAATTGGTTTCTTCTAATCTAAGGTAAGAAAGATATTTCTTACAGACTGGTAAACTGCATATTTTTACTGGGTATGGATTTTTCATCCTACACCCTCAAACGTACTCATTCTACCCTTCTGTGACGTTGGAACAATTAATGACATGACATATTAAAAAATATGATGTAATAAATATGATTTAAAGTTTTAAAACCATCATGGTAAAACTAATTTTATTTCCCATATAACTCCTTGAGGGCCCCACAGAGTATGACGTAGCTCATTATCTATGCAAAATCAGAACGAGGTTCACTGTCTTGCGAGATTGGTTGAAGAAAAAATGAATAAGCAAAAATTTACGTTATTAGATCAATTTTATACAATTTAATAACCAGGAAGTAATTTGTTGGAAAAATTATATATCAGTGAATCAAAGGATTATCAAGGAAGGAAAAAACCACAGCAGTAAAGGTATGTGTGCACACCTTTTTCATATGCAACCTGCGGTCATTTAGCTGTGGGCCAAGGTAAACAAAGGATTTTGTTGGAAAGAAAAACTTATATTTTGTGACGGTCTGAATGACCAAACATGTCCAGAATGAACAAATCTGTCTGAAGACAACTAAAAACGGCAAAATGCTACACAAATATTGTGAATCGACAGCAGATAATTCATTATTCGCATTGTATGAAATAGGTATACCGATGCATGTGATTGTAGAATTACATCACGTTGTTCCAAGAATAACGATCAAAATCGTTTTGTATTTACAATGTTCTGAATAAACTAATGTTAGTTCAGATGTTATATTCAACATTGCTGAAAGCAAACAAATGATATCTTTATTGTATTTATTTTAGAATCAAAGGTATCAGATGGATAAAGAATTGGCAGTAGTCCATGGCAGAAGTACGTCGTCTGCGCATGACGCGACATCGGGAAAAATCCTAAATATGGAAGCTTTTTGAAGAAAGGGTAGACTATTTTGGAAACGTTCACATCTAGTGTGAAAGCGTTTGACTGCCATTCACGCTCATTACAGGAACTAAGTAGAACTGTGACGGAGCTAAGAGAAGATGTAAAATCTTTAAAGAAAAAGAATGCTATGGCCAGTGATACAAACAACAAAAAGCAAAGGCTAACGGTGGATTCGTCAGAGTTGAAAAATAGCAGTTATGATGATAACATGTCGGACAGCGATTTTTATAGCCTAAATCAAGTGAAAATCAGAACAACAATCACAACGACTTTTTACAGGACATTGATGAATTCTTCATTGGAGAAACTTTGGATGGGGACAACGTGGTTCATAACAAATGTAGCTAAGATTGCCAACAAGTCATTGAGAGGCAATCAATCCCAAAGAGGAAAAAATCAAGAAACTACAGGAAAAATACAAACGACCAGACAATGTGGAAAACCTGCAAGTTCCAAAAATTGACAGTTTTTTGTGGGAACAATTGAAAGTAAAAACACAAACTGATTTTAGACAGAAAACAGTGGGGCATTTGAACAATGCAATGTTGCCATTGATTCAGGCCATGGAAGTGATGAATAGGGATGGCCAACCAGACCTAAACAACTTTGCATTGGAGACAGTTTCAAGTTCATTTGCTAAAGCATTCATGCTTCCAACATGAAACACAGGGAAGCTGTTAACACGGAATTAGTTCCTAAATTTAGAAGTTTGTGTGGGGAAGCTCATCCAGCTTCAGTCACGAAATTGTTTGGAGACAACCTAGAAGAATCCAAACAACTTGATACATCTAAGGCAATAAAAATGACTACTAAAGTCCAGCCATCCAGTTCTTTTTTAGGGAAGTGAGGAGGGTACACACACCTTGACAAACATTCAGGCCCCTTGCAACAAAGGCTCTCCCACTTCAGCAGGCCTGTAAAACATCAGAAGGGGAAACATACCCGTCCTGGAAATCCCTACAACGGGAGTGGAAAGAACTTTCCGCAGAAGAAAAAAGCCTTGACAAAAGATGGTCTGGGGAAAAAATATTAGATGTAGGAGTAAGTACTAGGACAAAAGGTTATACAATGGTTAACAAAATTAGAAATTTTTAAGCTTGCAAAACTAAATCAAAATTTCATAATTGGTGTAAAATAGCCAATGAAAGATGAATATTACAAACAGTTTGTGGCTATAAAGTTGAATTACAATCTATTCCTAATCAGAAATTTACACCAAAACCATTAAAATTTAGCGAGATTGAAATTCAAAAGATTAAAGACGAAATAGACCGGTTTCATAATTGTGGAATAATGGAAATACCAAATGACATGGAAAATGGTGAATTTATTTCAAACATATTCTTTATGCCAAAGAAAAATGGTAAAATTCGAATTATCTTAAACTTAAAGTCATTTAATGACTACATGCAGCATATTCATTTTAAGATGGAAACATAAACGGCAATCAATTTGATGAAAAAAAACTTACATTGGTTCAGTAGATTTATCAGATGCCTACTATTCCATTTCCATTCTAAATGAAGATAAAAAATATTTCAGATTTAAATTTCAAGGGCAAATGTATAAATTCAATACGTTGGTTATGGGGCTAAGTACGTCGCCTAAGGTTTTCACAAAAATTCTTAACCAGTTTTGGCAAATTCAAAGAATCAGATTTATTAGCACAGCTTTTATCAATGATTCCTGTCTCCAAGGTAAGACCTTTCAGGAGTGTGAAAATAATATTTTGGCTACCATTGAACTTGTGGACAAATTAGGATTAACAATTCATCAGAAAAATATAGTTTAGCCTTCAAAGAAAATAACTTTTGTGGGGTTTGTCTTGTGCTCTGAAACTGACAGTTAGGTTAACACATGAAAAAGTAATGAGCATAAAAGCTTTATGTAATGAAATAATAAAATCAAAATTCGTCACAATTCGGAAATTTGCACAATTAATTGGGACATTAGTAGCATGTGAACAAGGAGTATGTTGCGCTCCTCTTTTTTTACAAGCCTTTGGAACAGGCAAAAGAAAAGAATTTAAATTGGAAGAAATGTCGCTATGATTGTTTTATGAATGTTACAGTCAACTTAAAAGAATACATAAACTGGTGGCCCAATAATCTAGATATTATCTTTAAACCATTATCGGAGTCAAATCCTGATTTGATCATGACTACTGATAGTTCATTGTTTTGGGGGGGGGGGGGCAAATATAGCAGTAGAAAATGTTAGTACAAAAGGGGTTTGGTCACAACCAGAACAATTATTACATATCAATATTCTTGAATTGAAAACTTGCCAGCATGCTTTGTTGTCATTATGTAAAGACAAGCATAATATTCATATTCATATTCTTAGTGACAATACCACAACATGTTCTTACATAATAAATTTGAAGGGAAGAAAAGTGAACTAAATTAAATAGCACATGACATGTGGTTATGGTGTATTTCCCAAGACATACATCTTAGTGCAGCACATATACCAGGTCGGTATAATCAGGAAGCAGATAGGTTGTCAAGATCTGTAAATGATGACCTAGAATGGTCTATAGATAACAATATCTTTCTAAAAGATTGAAACTTTATATGGTAAATTAGAGATGGATCTATTTGCCTCTAGACTGAATGCCAAATTAGATAGATATGTATCGAGATATCCTGAACCTAAAGCTTCTGCTGTTGATGCATTTAATTTAAACTGGAATGAAGGCTTATTATATATATTTGCTCCTTTCAGTTTGATCAAGAAAGTATTGCAGAAGATACGAATGGACCAGGCAGAAGTAGTAGTGGTAGCACCAATATGGGTGACACAGAGCTGGTGGCCAAGCCTATTACAACTGTTGTACAAGGATTGGCACATGCTACCATCTCCACAGAGGATTTTGTCTCTTCCTCACAAACCTGGCCAGCAACATCCACTACGCCAAATGAAGATGGGAGTGTTTCGATTATACAGGAAACATTGGGGAGACGAGGTTTACAAAACGAGTCAGTTGAGATTATTTTAGCTTCATGGCTCCAGTCAACAAAACAACAGTATACAACTTATATCAAACGGTGGTTAATATATGCCAACACAGAACGTTGAACCCACTGGCACCATCGCTACAAAATTTTATAAAATTTCTTACTTCCCTCTATAAACAAAATTTAAAGTATAGTGCTATAGGGACAGCCAGATCAGCTGTGAATCAACTACTTGGCATTTGTGGGGACAACAATTTCAGTAACGCTCCGCTTGTTAAAAAATTTATGAAAGGAGTTTTTGAAAAAAAGACCACTGTTACCCAAATATTCGAAAATTTGGGATGTTAAATTAATGTTGAAATATTTGTCAACATTATTGAAACCATCAATGCTGTTATTAACCGGAAAGTTGGCAGTGTTATTCTTATTATTGACGGCACAAAAATGTCAAACACTTCATCTTATCAACCTGGATGATGTAGAAATTCATGAAAGTACAATGACAAAATAATCATTTATTAAAACTGTCAAAACCGGGTCACCATTTAGACAATTTGAAACTGACTGCCTACCCGGAGGATAAATAATTGTTCATTGTAAACGTTTTAAAAGACTACCTCAAGAGAACTAAATATTTGAGGGTAGATACTCAAACATTGTTGATGAGTACACAAAAACCGCACAAAAAGGTTAAACCCAATCAACTGTGTCAAGGTGGATTAAACTAATGCTGGCTAATGTCGGAGTGGAGTCAAATATAAACCATGCAGTATCAGAGCAGTGGCTGCGAGTACAGCAAAAATTAAGGGAGCAACAATAGAAACTATTGTCAAAACAGCTAGGTGGAAGAATGCATCAATATTTGCTTGATTTTATTATAAACCAATTGATTCATCAGTATCTGTACAAATGGCAATCATAAGTCGAAACATCAGAAATAAACAATTATAAATGTCATACTTGAGTTATAAACAATGTTACCATTGTGTTTCTGTAGATTATTTATAAATAATATAAAATATATTGTCATATATATATTCTGTACATTAATTCATTCCTCATAATGAAGAAACAACTTTAAAATCTCTTTAGGGCCCTCAAGGAGTTATATGGGAAATAAAATTGATGGATTAAACAGTCTTACAGACAAAGGAGGGAAGTTGAAGTTTGATCCAGATTTCATTGACCATAAATTCATTGAGGGATAACACACCCACGCACCCAACGCTATATTGTTTCTTCATTATTCTGCGCCAAACTCCAGATTATTCAACATTATGTCAAGTACATACAGGTTGAAAATCACAGTTTGGCTTATTTGCTCTAAAGACTGATTTCGCATAGATAATGAGCTACGTCATACTCTGTGTGATCAAGGAGTTTATGGTCAATCAAATCTTAATCAAACTTCAACTTTCTTCCCTTGTCGGTAAGAATCATTTAATCCATCAATTCTATTTATATCTGAAATAAGTCGGTTCTAGGGACAGAATTTTTTATCCGAACCTCAAACCCATGTAAGATTCTCATAGGTTTGAGCATTCAGTAGTCCCAGTAAAGCCCTTACATTTCACACAAACATTTGTGAGATCATGTTAATGTAATTGACAGATTCTGGCAGAGAGTGACCAGATGAGGAAGGAGGCAGATGACACTGGACCTCTTGCAGAGTTGGACCACTGGAGACAGCTGATGGCAAGGTTCAATGCTCTACTGGATCAGATCAAGTCTATGAAGTGTAGAATGGTCATCAACATTATTCACATAGCCAGAAGCAAAGTGATGAAGGTGAATTTTGTTTGTTTGAATATTTAGCATTATTTTCATGCTGTCAAGTGTTAAGACGATCAGTTAACCTAACCACTCTTTCAGAGATTCCAGAAATTCTTGTACTCGAGCACAACTATCTTTGCAAATAACTGATACTTTCTACCTTGACTCGGGCCATGAGAGATAAATGACAATAAGATGCAATGTCGTATATGATATAAATCATGGAGACTGCCAGAGCTGGGATTCATGACTCCTTGATTGATACTGACAGAGCTAATTGGGCTCTGCGAAGATGAAGTTTAATGAAGTTCTGCAGTAAAACTTGATTTCACAAATTTGGATTCAATTAAATGGTTTTACATTTTTTTTTAACAAGTTACAGTTTATACACATGGCGGTTCCCATATAACGCATTTCCCAGTAACCAAAGTGTCCGAATGCAATCTAGGTAAATTAACAAAGACAACATGCATTTGCCATTTTAACATGCATCAAGTGATTGGCTCTTGATTCAGTTTTTAGAGGTCCAAATATAGCCCCCTATTGGCAATACTATATCTGGTAGAATGTAGACAATTGACTTCTGGAAAAACTTGACAATTGATGTGAGATAAACATTATGGACCATTGTTTGTTGGTGTTAATTGATCTATTAAAAGCGATATTGTGTACAACCGTAAATAATTATCATGTCGGACTGTTTATTGAGGTGTAATTGATGCACACACGTGGTTGTAGTTCGCAAAAACGTAATGAGCTCGCAAAAACACCAGTTTGGTTTAGATTTTTTCAATAAATTGTTATAATGCATGTTTTAAAGTCGACTATTCAAAGAATAAGGAGAGTTATTCTACTTGCTCGAGTGTCGACGTCCCACCTTGGTTAATGTTTTGCGTTTAAGGCTATATTTCAGAGTCCATATTTCAATGATCACTATGTATTTGATCAAAAATTTAATAGATTTGGTTGAAAATATTCTAATTATGGGAGCCATACTAGAAAAAAAACATTATATTGAGTTTGCATTAGTGTATTATGATATCCAGTTTTATTGGTGTTGTCAAAATGATTTAGTATATACCCATTTAATTTTTTTTTATATCTTTATTACATATTAAAAGCAATTTGGAAAATAGTATATTATGTAAATTTGTTATTAATTAAAGTATTGTCAAACCTGTCTGAAGCAGACAGTCAAGGGATGGAGCAAAAGTGACCTTTACAGACAGGTTGTTGCTTAATACAGGTTAATTTGTTCTGAAAGCATAGAAATGGGAAATAGCAGATGTGGCTGCTAAAGACAGGTGGCTGCTTAATAGAGGTGGCTGCTTACACAGGTTTGACTGTATTAGACACAACTTGCACAGATAAAATGAGTTCATAAGCCAGTTTGAAAATATAAAAAGTTTTATTTTTTCTAGAAATGGAAGGAGTTGGACAAGCGAATTACTGACAGTGCCAATGAGGCAAAGGATAATGTGAAGTATCTGTATACATTGGAAAAATACTGTGAACCTCTCTACAGACAGGATCCAGTAAGAATATTTTAAATTTTAGTTTGTCTTAAGAAAGTCTAGTTTATACAATATCAAGTTTTATCCAGATAAACTTTAAATGCATTTGCAATATGTCCCAAATATTCCCCATAGCCAGTATGTCACACATGGAAAGAGTTGTCTCAGCTTTAACTTTGTATTAAACTAATAATAGGATTTTGAAAATGTTTTACAGAAAATGTTTTTAACACATGACATGACATGGCTCGAACCATCCCCAAGGTCAGTGCTGTGAAGGCCAAAACAGGATTGTTTTCATGCCTCGGTGAAAACTTTGAAATAAATGAAGTGATTGTGGTTACATTTCCTTAATTGGGCTGAAACAACTTTCCAACCAGCACTCCAAAGGTCACATTCGTAATGAAACTGGTAAAAACTGTCCCTTTATATATTGTACAGGCAAGATAGTTTGTCATAAACAATTTCATGGTCAGTATCGTTAAGTAAATGGTCACACATTGACTTCCATGTCAGAACTGGTTCCCAAATCTCATTTAGTAAATTGAAATAAGAATAGAATCTAATTAATACACAGTAGCTATCAGCTGTTGAATGTTTTTGATTCGATTCCATATTTGCATGATTTTTACTTCAATTTTTATCCCAAAAAATCATGATATTGCTTGTTTAAACTGTTAACATGCTCATAATATGCCAACTATAACTTCAGGTATCAATGACAGACTCCTTGCCAGGACTGATCAATGCCATCAGAATGATACACAGTATTTCCAGATATTACAACACCTCTGAGAGAATGACTTCACTATTTATCAAGGTGCGGTATAATCATTTTATTAAAAAAATAAATGAAATCAAGACCTGTCAATACAATCAAACCAGTTTCTTGAATCTAGTTTTTGTTTCACTTAAATGAATACATAGATCAGTTGTACATAAATAAACTATGCCTATTGCGTAGACATCGAAGCAACCCCATATTTTAAACCAGCCAGATTCAACCGCAAATGGCACCATCAGGAGCTGTTTAAGCACAAAACTACAAAAAAACAGTTTCTCTGAAATGTTCATCTGTACATATGTGCATTTGATGTAAGTAGAGAGACTAAGGCCATCTTCAGTCTCTTGTTCTCTCATCTTCTTATAAGCTTTTCATATGCTTACTTATTCCATTCAAAATTTAAACGAAGTGACAAATGAAAAATGGTGAGACTGAAGATTTTGGCCTCTTGTTTAAAATTTGTATTTCATTGCCTGATAGGAAATAAATTGGATGTAATCTGTTTCGGTATATGGAAGTTAAATTTGGATAAAATGATTAAAGATGAGTATTCTAGACAAATTTTAATCTACTGCAAGTCTAGCGCAGTATGCTTTTGGTGTGTTAATTGAATTGTAAATGAATTTAGTTCCAAATCACCACTTTTTTTTTAATTATTAGAATTGAGATGGTGTAGAATTTATTCAATCATTTATCTATTAACACAATAATTATCATGGTTATTATAAGTCTTGTTAATTTGAAAAATAAACACACAGTTACAAAACTGGTTAGAAGGGCAGGGAAAAAAAAAATTCATGTAAGTTACAACTAAAGACTACAGTAATTTTGACTACCAGAATATCGTCTCGAGCATCAGCTGTATAAATATAAAGGTTAAACTTCTAATCTTTCAAATAAATTGTTTTATTAGGTGACCAACCAAATGGTGACAGCATGTAAACTGTACATCATCAACAACAGTTCCGAACGTCTTTGGGACATGCCGAGACAGCCTCTTGTGGAAAAACTACAACATTGCTGTAATCTTTACCGCAATTACCAGGATACATTCCACAAGACCAAAGAGAAAATAGAGCAAACACCAGGGGAAAAACCATTTGAGTTCTCAGAAATGTATATATTTGGCAAATTTGAGACATTCTGCAAGAGACTTGAAAAGGTAATTAAGTGCTAATGTAAAAAAAAAATAAGTTGCAATTTCTCGTTGTAAGCGGTTTAATCAACTATCACTAGTAACTCAGTCAAGAGAAAATTGTGAATAACAAGCAGGTTAGTGAAACATCACTGGCTGATTTCACCTTGTCATGAAATCAGAAAACTCTCTACATCAATTTCGCAACAAAAATAATGCTATTTTCTACGATATCGAATCCTGTTTTTTATAATAATATTTTGACAATATTATGTTTGAATAGATTTATTAAGTACCATGGAAAAGGCAGAAAATCATTACTTCTGAATGATTGTATTAAATTCGTATGGATATTCTTTCAAGGTTTTGGCTATGAGTGACTTTGAAATGAAAATGAAACCACAATTATTATTTTTCGAATGGGGTTTAATGGCATTTTCAACACATTTCAGGTTATATATGGCATATCCAGTTTTACTGGTGGAGGAAGACCTCAGACTGAATAGAACCACTGTTCTTTCACAAGTAACTGGAAACTTTCACACATAAAGTTTTTGGAGCGAGCAGGACTCGAACCTACAACCTTAGCTTAGAGGGGTGAATGAGGTTGAGATGACGCCTTTGACCACTCGGCCACAGAGGACCCACACAACAATCTTTATATACTACATGTAAGGTTGCCACCAGCTATCCAAGGTAAATCTAGTTAAATTCAGAAATAACGGTAAATTAACAGATTCAACAAACAGAAATCGATCACAGTTGACAAAGAATTGGTATCCTACTTGATTGCAAATATTTTTAGCAGAGTTATGTACTATGTTTTTGTAGATTATCACTCTGTTGAAGTATATACAGACATTCAGCTCCCTGGGTGATTCTAAGATTGAGGGACTGGAGCCATACTCCTCCAGATTTCAGCAAATCTTTACTAGTATCAAGAAAAAGCCATATGATGTGCTGGATCAGAGGAAAGTAGACTTTGACCAAGATTTTGATGATTTCCAGAGACAACTCTCCGATCTAGAGGTAAAATATTATATTATTTTATGTAAAGTGTTATAATTATTATAAAACTTCTTCATTTAGCAAATTATTGTGTTCTAAAGTGCACCTATATTAGTTGCTTTTCATTTCCATCCCATAACTCTTGTGGAAGGTTGTTTAAATAGCATTGCTAATAAATGTTAATCTCATAGAAATCACCAAAGCTCAGATGTGAAGTTGTACATGAATTGAGAGTAGAGTCTTCCTTCCTCAAGGGACTGCCAGTTTTTTCACATAATGCTAGTCGAACCCCACAGTCTCAGTGGTGAGCGGTTATTAAAAGTATCTTGAGACAACATCTTCGAGCACTTGGACATATATGACCAATCATGTATCAAGTCTTAAGCCATGGTCACATTTACGGTCATGCACGTAGTTGACCGTAGTTCACTTCAAACGTAGTCCACTGTAGTTTTACTATGGTCAAAGAATAATTGAATCCTAAAACAACAAGATGTGTGTAATCCCAGAAGTGAAAGCGACAGATTTCTTATTAGTGGACCCTTATGGTTTTTGCTACGGTAAACACTACAGTGAAGCAGGGTCAATTACAGTTAACTTAGATCAACTACGTTCAAACTACAGTCACAATAGGGTCTTGGCATCATGGTTGACCGTAAACAAGTTTTGAACATGTTGAAAAAGTATGTGCTAACTACGGGCAAATCATAAGTTCTAACTATGTTTATTATGTAGAATTACTTTTTACTACATTCAACTATGGTCCACTACTGTCATTCCCCACTACGGTCAACTTTATAAGATGTGACCACGGCTTTAAGTACAGCAACAAAATAATAAAGTACAGATGTGTATGACGCAAGTTTTGTGATGATCACATGCAGAGTTGTTGTCCTTGCACTTAGTAACATTTACCATACTGCACTTCTTGTTGAGTGAAATACCTCATGTTTGCTTTACTTGAGACAATATTAATAATCTGCTAGAATTTCTTCAGACATCTAATATGGAACAACTCCTTTTTTTTAAAAACCACAACAAAACACTCTTCTACAAACCATGGTATGATAAGGAATAAAATACATTGACCAACTCTATGATAGCAGACATAAATTATTTTAAACCTTTCATTATATATGCTTTACACAACACATTTTTTAAAATATCATACACTTATTCAAAGTATGATACAGTCTTTATAAGTTAAACTTAAGAGTGAAAAATATATTTTCAAATATGTAACAAAATAAACTAGTTATTCAAATCAATACTAAAGTTAAAGAGTTAAAACAAATACTTATATAATAAGCAATTAAGTGGTATCAAAGCACATTTAAAGCCCCATATTAATTTAAATGCGTATAGTAGGGGTTTATAATAAAGCATGTACAAACTTTTTTTGTTCCTCACTTTGTGAAAAGCGGGAGACTAATTTGGGTCCGTCTGTCACACTTTGGTTTCCATGCAATAACTTAAGAATGCATGAATCAAATCTTTTGAAATTTTGTTACAATGTTTATAATGACAGAACACGGGCTACGTTTTGATTTTAGGGGTTGTGAATTTTGTAATTGTAAAGTTTTGCTCCTTTAATTTGTAAAAAGTAATATTTTTGGGGGTTTCCGTGCAATAACTTAGAATGCCTGAATCATATATTTTGAAATATTGATTTTAGGGGTTGTGACTTATGTTGTTGTAGAGTTATGCCCCTTTAATTTGTTAAAATTTGTAATTTTTTTGGTTTCCGTGCAATAGTTTATGAATGCAAGAATCAGATCTTCAAGTTCTAATACAATGTTTATAATGACAAAACACAGGTTAAGTTCTGTTTTACCGGTTATGGCATTCGTCATTCTTCAGTTTCACCCCTTTAATTTGCGAAAAATTGTATGTTTGGAGTTTTCCGTTCAATAACTTACAAATGCCGGAATGTAATCTTTTAAAAAAAAAGGCAGGGGACATTAATTCCCTAAATTTACTTGTTTAGTTTATGTTTTCAAGAAAATGAGATAATTGGTAAATTTTCCATTAAAAAAACCCAACAACAATAAATCTAAAAAAAATATTAATATTACATTGTGAAACAAGTTCTTACTTCTTAAACATTCTCACTTTCTGTGTAGAACATCTAGCTAAAGACACTACCCTTGATCCTGGGGTCTATGCTTCAGTATGCCATGCACACACTTTAAGACTTGATCCACTGTAACAATGGTGGGAATGACATTTACAAAACAAAAGGCTGGTCTTGTCATACCTTGGAAAATCATTATTTCAAACCTTCCATTGAAAATGATAGTTTGAAAGGAATTCAATGGTTTTTTTAAATGAATTTTTTCTTCATACTAAAAAACAATAAACAGTTCCTTTGCCCCTGTTGAGCAAATTATTTAAGGTAATATTTGGCTGCTTGTTTATATTTACAGATTGGTATAGAAAAGTTTATGAACAACAGCTTCAAGAAGATCCCATCCACCATCCAAGCTCTACTACTTCTGGAAAGGTGATAAAGATACTTTAAAATTATATAGTCAGACATGTATTGGTAACATCAGAAAAACATGCTTAAAGGAAATGGAAATAAAGAATTATTGGGTATATTAAACAAGTTACCAATTTCTGATTTTTTTTTATTATTCCACTGCAGAAGGTGCAGGGATATTAATTTGGGATAAGGGATGGCAATAATTTTGTAATTGGTAATTGGTGGCCAGATTTTCTTAAGATTTGGTACAAATGTTTATCACAAAAGCTCAATGTGTTGCGAATGAGAATGAATGGTAACACTAACTCATTGCTCCTTTAACAGTTATTGCTTTTAAATTAATGAACAATTACAAAAAATTACCTTGTTCCATTTGCTTTATTTCAGGTTTGAGAAACTAAAGATACCAAGACTCAACATTGAACAGAAATACTCAACTATCTTTATACAGTATGGAGAGGAAGTGGAGGAAATCAGAAAGGTATTAAAATGATGCATTTTGGGATACAGGAATAAAGGATTTGTTATATAACTTTTAAGAAGAGAGGGAAAATGAGACAAATACATATAGTGTTCCAGTTCTATCATATATTAAATGAAAAAGTAGCTATTAAAACTTTAAAAAATTTGTGAAACGATTTTTGTAATATTAATAAAAAAAAAGTGTACAAACATTATTAAACACATTAAGACATCAAATTCATCCAACATTGCTGTCAAAGTTCTGTCGAAGAAGACGTGTTTCAATTTTGGACATGCTAAATTCAGGTAGAGTAATTATATAAATGTTACAGTCAGTTCAGGTTGGCTGTATTTAATCAGAATGGTTGATGCTATGACTGCGGGCTTCAACAAAATGTAATGTTTATTTAATTATACACCTGCAAAAACAAAGTTGTAGTTAGCTCATTTGATCATGCTCCTACATCTGTAGACAGTCTTGTCTGTTTTCATACTTAATTTGTTTTAATTTGATTGTTATGAAAGCTCAGAGCTTATATGAACCACTTTCGAGTCTGCGTATGACCAGTACTGAGTATCATTTTATGTGAGGCATTGGGTAGAGCTTGGGATCAAACCCACAACCTCTGGTGTGAGTGGCCAACACTATCCATTACACTTTCACCCCACTTTGTTTCCATAGTTGGTGCCCATGACTTGATGACTGTCTTCCAGACAAGCAAAAGAAGCTTCTTGTTTGGTATCTAACAATTTATGAATAGGTTACATATTCTTGAACTTATAAAGATGAATATAGCATCAATGTCCACACTATTGGTATTAAATATTGAATATGTTATACTAAAAGGTGAAAATGTATGTTAATATAATTAAAGGTAATTTCATTCAAAAGAATTTTTGAAATATCTTTACACACATGATATTTTCAGGACCTTGTGCTGTGAATTTACTGATATTTTAAAGAAAGATTCATGCCTAAAAATTTTTTTAAGTAGCCAATAAGTTTCTCATTATTTGTAATATGTTTAGACAGAAGAATTAACTTCAGGGGAGAGGGTGCAGACATCATAAGGTTAAATGTAGAAACACCATTGTTGCAAACTGGTGAACTATGATATTGATATATTTACAACAAAGTTTCTTCGCAAGGTCAGTTCCCATTTCCAGGGATACATTTATACAGGGGCTGTCCAGTGCCCAGCTTTCTCCTACAGGCACCTTTACAATTTCTATTGATACAGGTGTCAAGTTTTTGTTTGTTGTTACCTTTTGAAAAGCTTCCTTTGAGATTTCATCCAAAAGGACGGCAGTTTGCTGCAAGAAATTTCTTACAGACAGCAATTTACTGTCATGGATCAACTTACTTAACAAGGTTTTGAATAAAAAAGTTGATTGAGGATAAGAAAAAAACCCATCAATTTGTACTGTTCAATAAAATAAAGTATATTAATGCTAACATTTTCTGAATAATTTTTCAATGATTTATGGCCCTTCGAATTTTTCAGACAATTTTTTTCTGGTCGCTATTTCTCGGCAACCATTGGCTGGAATTCAGTGACACTTCACAAACTTGATTGGTACCAAGCCTGTACATATCGTCAGCATATTCCACTCGGTTAATTTTTTTAATGAGATGTTGCCCTTTGTGTGCTCAATTTCTCGGCAGACAATATTCCTTAGCTCTAATAAAACTAAAAATTATAAGTGTGTTTCATGTGTAAAGTGTTAAACATTCACCTTTTTCCTGACCCCACAGTCAGATGTCAAACACCTACATCTGTTACTCTAATTGGTTCACTGTGTCAAAGCGGGCAGCAAAAGGGTACAATAACTGTGCCAGGGCGCCATCTGGGGGTATTCATCATCTTCAGTTATATTTCTAGTTACAAAAAAAAAAAAAAAAAAATTGTATCAATTCACATACTAATCAAGCTTATTCAAACTCTATTGCAGCTAATGTTGAAATAAGTCTTGTGTGGTTTGTGCACAGACAATTTATTTATTCTCAAAAAGGTGCAAACTGATTTTTTTTTTCGACAACCATAAAATCAATTTTGTTTGGGTTCAGCATTTTATTTTTAGCTAGGCTTTATGCCAAAAGCATAGCTCTGCTTTTAATCGCTTTGCAGTGTTGATAACCACCAACATGATCCTACTATTCGAATATCATTTTTTTCATGTGTTTGGCATAAGCCAGTAGAAACATATTAAAGAATAAAAATGTATTGTGGACATTGTATTGTCACTTTTAAAAAATGTTGCATAAATAAACCAAACACTACAATAATATCATTCAAATTAAGAAGGCGTATGAATATTTATCATAGACTATCAGTATTTTCAAGTACTTTGATTTTAATAAGAGATATGAGAATAATCTGTACTGGGCCGTGAATTGGTCAATTTCTGTGAGAATTTGTCTCTCACTGAGAGGAATAATATTTATAATCTAATATTTATTCTGAAATTTCTATTCTATTTCAGCTATATCAGAAGCACAAGGAAGATCCTCCCATCCCTAGAAATATGCCACCTGTGTCTGGACGTATCATATGGGTCAGGCAGTTGGCTAAGAGAATCATAGACCCCATGGAAATATTCATGGTATCAACAATAGTATTGACAATAATGTTGTTTTAGGAGAAAGTGATGGAAAACAGTAGTTACATACAGTGCAGCACATTTACATAGAATCATATATATTTTAGCAAGAATATTACTTTTATTGTTTAATAATCTCTTAAGTTCATAATCGATAAAAGTACTTTGGAAATGTTCAAAATGTCGAATGTGACACTGACAAGCAGAGATCTGACTCAGCATCTGGTATATAAGCTATTTCTGGCTAACTTCCTTAACCAATTTTATTTGTTAAATCAATTGAAAAATTTTGTTTTAAAGGTGAATACATGGTGTCCATAATTAAAATATACAGATTGATAAAAAATCTGTTAAACTCAACAAAAATAACATGAAAAATAAACACTAAAGTTCTCTTTTTACTAACAGTTTTTTATGCTCCCCAAAAGGGGGGAAGCATGTAGCTTCATCCGTACATGCCTCCGTCCATCCGTCTCCCAAGTTTTTGTCCAGGCTATTACTCTATAACCTCTGGTTGGAATTTTATGAAACTTGCTAAGATGCATCATTATCAAGTGCACATGTCTTTGTGTTCCGGTTCGATGAATTTTCACAGAGTTATGGCCCTTTGATTCTGTTGGTGACCAGATTCTTGTCCCCGCTATTTCTCTACAACCCCATGTTGGAATTTTATGAAACTTGCTAGGATGCATCACTCCCAAGTGGAGATGCATATATTTCTTTGTGTTCCGGTTCGATGATTTTTCACGGAGCTATGGCCCTTTGATTGAGTCTGTGACCAAATTATTGTCTGTGCTATTTCTCTACAACTTCTGGTTGGAATTTTATGAAACTTGCTAGGATGCATCACTACCAAGTGCAGATGCACATATTGTCTTTGTGTTCCAGTTCAATTATTTTTTATGGAGTTATGGCCCTTTAATTGAGTGTGACCAAATTCTTGTCCGCGCTATTTCTCTACAACTTCAGGTTGGAATTTAATGAAACTTGCTAGGATGCATCATTATCAAGTGCACATGCCCAAATTGTCTTTGTTTTCCGGTTCCATGATTTTTTCATGGAGTTACGGCCCTTTGATTCTGTCGGTGACCAAATTCTTGTCTGCGCTATTTCTCTACAACCCCATGTTAGAATTTTATGAAACTTGCTAGGATGCATCACTACCAAGTTGAGATGCGTATATTGTCATTGTGTTCCAGTTCGATGATTTTTCACGGAATTATGGCCCTTTCATTGAGTCTGTGACCAAATTATTGTCCGCGCTATTTCTATACAACCTTAGGTTGGAATTTTATGAAACTTGTTTTAGGTGCTTGTCATACATAGCTCATTTGTCCGTCTGCCCCCAAATTCTTATCTAGGCTATTTCTTTAGAACAACTTGCGGAGATGAGGTGTGCTCAAGTACTGATAAATCCCAGGAAACATTTGTTAGATTAACTGATCGTCTGTTAGCCCTTGATGGCATAAAAATGACGCTAAATATTCAGTCAATCAATCTAGAACCATTGATTGGAATTGTATGAAACTAGCTATGATGTATCATTAACAAGCAGAGATATGCATACTTTCTTAGTGTTTATGTATACTTTCTTAGTGTTTACATTTGATGATTTTTTACAGAGTTGTGGCCCTTAGGCTGCATCCATTACCAAATCATTTCTCATTCTAGTAGCTGGAATTTTATGAAACTTGCCAGGAAGCATCACTACCAAATGGGGAGTGTATGTTTTGTATTGTGTTTTATTTCTATGATTTATCACAAGGTTATGGCCCTTTGATTCTGCCCATTACCACACATCATTGTTTTGATCTTCAAGAACAAAGTAGTGCAATGAGACTTGGAACATGAATAATGCAGTAGTGGTCAATGTGTGGCGGTGCAGAGTGAAGAACCAAACATCTCTTCCAAACATTATCTTCCCTTTACATCCCCTTTTCCTTTACAAACAATGCAGCTCCTACTCAATCAAGCACTGGTTCAGGGAGCATCCATCGGTTCTACAGATATCTTGTTTCCTCAAGTCACTGCATACATGGTGCTTTGATATTTATTTTATAAAAAACAAGTGCAATAAAACAACCTTTTCTTATTTGCAAAAAGTTTCCAGTTTAAAATTTCAGATATATTTACAAGTAGACTCCCTGATCACATGTCCTCTTGGGTCTCTTGCTTTGTTTTTAGTTCTGTACTGATTGGCACTTTGATATTTCTTTTGAAATGGATCGCAGTATTAAACCTGTTGTTTTTGCAGGCTCACCCATCATGTTTCAAGGGAGAAGAGGCGAAAAAGATTATTCGTAACTACAACAGGCTAGCCAAGGTATTGCTTGAATATGAGCTTATGTATCACATCGCCTGGAAGAAATCTGTTGAAATATCTACAAATAGTGAGTTTATTTTTTAAAATTTTGTTTAAAAGATGTTAGTTAGGCATTTCTTTAAAAAGATATTCTTAAAAATGTCCCCTTGTCTCCTTTTTCTATACCCCTGAGTTTTGGGTATAATGAAAACTTTCCAATTGTCAAAATCCAGTAGAACTTCACAGGCCTAGTTTTATGCATGGGATGTAGGGAATATTCCGGTAACCTTAAATTAAAGTTTATGCAGTCAGTGCATTCATTTCTTCTGTGCCTGTTGTCTATCCTGATAATTTTAACGTTTTATAAAAAACGTCTTTTTTGAAAGTATATAATTATATAGTATTGTTAAATCCATTTGTCCTCTTCCAGTTTGTTCAAATCATTATCAGACTTTTCCCTGGTATTTCAAACTTTTAAATAGAAGAAATTTTAAAAATCTCCTGAAACATTGGGTACTTTAAATTTGCTTTCAAATTTTACATGTAAAGTATTTGTCTATGTCTTTGGGGATCTAACTTTTACCAAACCTGATATAGGGAAGCCTTAAAAATCTTTCTTTATAAAACTACAAATGTTATTTTATATGTAACATTGGTATACAATCCTTTAGACTACCAAGTTTGACCTTGGGGTCTTTTAACCCTATTCTAATGGTTCCAATTTTAAGGAAACCATTAAATATCTCTTCTAAACCTACAAATTCATAGGGCCATAGTCTTTTACCAAGTTTGTTAAAATCATGACCCTGGGGTCATATCTTGCATTGCACCGGTGATTCAGTTTAGATGTAGTATTTATATGTAGCATAAGTCTATTGTCCTCTGCTAAGTTTGTTCAAATCATGACTGAAGTCCTATTTTGTTCTACTTGTGGGGTTCACGTTTTTGCATATTTTTATAGCATAAGGTAACCTTAAAACTCTTCTTCTATACAACTAAAAATTCTAGGGCTTATGACCATCTATAAAGTTTGTAAAATTCATGACCCTCAAGTTATTTTCGGCTTTGCCCCGGTGTTCAAATCTCTACAAAGTCTTATATAAACAAATCTTAAAAGCACAGAATTTCGATGGATCAAACTCGACAGACTGGACAAAAAAGTTCCAGTTATGTGTTGTTTGAGCCAAGTATTGTTCCAACATCATACCGTACATGTGTAAATATATAGGAATTCGGCTGGGACCAGATAAGTGGTTCGAGCTATATGTCATGTTCCAGCCTTCCATGTTCGAGCCAGTGAAATTCCACTGTATCTTCTCTCAATCTACAAATGCTACAACTTAGATAATTTGTTTGTAAAGTTGGCCAATGGTCTGCCACCAAGTATGCTCAATTATCATGACCAATACCCTGCAGCACTTATCTCGATACCTTGTAAAACAAAATGGTGGACGTTGTAAATAAAAACTTTCTCAGATAGATTGTCGTCTACATTTATAACAGTAAAATATCATGACTTTTTTTAAAAGTTTCATGATTTGCACATTTCATCTTTATATACCAACAACCTAAAACTGGGTATATATCAGCGCTATAGTTTGGCATATATTGTTTTCAAAGATGTTTTCTTCAAATCGCAAAAATATTGTCATGGCCCAACGGTCCATGAACTTGAAATTTATCATAGCCCTGGGCCATCAGGCCACCATTAATGTCACACACTGAGAAGATTTGTCATGCAAATGACTTGGGTCTGTTCATCAATGGTCAAGGTCACAGCTCTGTTCATACATCTGCTGCTGTCCAGACCTTATCTTCTTAGTTGTTATTGGATTTTTATATAACTCAAATGCTAACCAGCCCAAGACGATATGTCATGCGAATGAGTTGGGTCTGTTCGCCAAATATAGTTTTCCTTTTGTTTTGGGGTTATAACTTATATATTTATGGTTCAATTTAGAACATCACACCAGTGCTCACTGGGACAAGACAATGTGTTGTATTACAGTCGGCTACATATCATTTTTTGGCATTTACATGTGATTTCTATGCTTGGCGACTTTTTCATTTTGTATAATTTTAATCCACTTCTGGAAATGCCTCTAAGGGTTAACAAGGTGGCGGGGGATATGACCACGTTATTTAGTTAGTAAGTTTATGTACTGTTTTAATTATCCAAAAACCAAAAATGTTTGCGTTAACTTTAATTATGCAGTCATGGACTTTAAAAATGGGCCTCTTGTTTGATTACCAAGCATTTGATCAATAGGTTTTGTCATTATTGAATTGATGAATAAACCAATTGATCCAAATGTTTAGAACTGTATGTGAATATTACTCCACCTAATTTTCATGGAATGGGAATGTTTAATTTGTTTACACTAATTAATTTTAGCTCGATTATGAAAGTCCAGAGCTTTTGAATGTTCTTTGGGTAGAACCAGTACTGAGTGTTGTTTTTTTTTAGACACACATTAGGTAAAGCTTTGGATCGAACCTGCAGCCCTGGCATTAGTAGCCAACATTCTATCTAATACACTATTGCCACACAATTTTTTATTGGAATACCATTATTGTGTGCTTGACTACCATGCAGAGATTTCTATTGTTTATAAGTTAGTATATTGTATTATAGATATTGCTTGTAGGGAAATAAAAGTAATATTTCTTTTATTGCACACCAGATCTTCAAGTACCTGTTTTAATCAAACATCCAACAACTGGTGAACTGCTGGCTAACTTTGACATCTACATTTTTGAAGTCATCAAGGAGTCTGAATACATGATCAAATATGACCTTGACATTCCTGAGGCAGCCAAAGTTCTAGTTCATTCCAGCGATAGGTTGAGGTCTCACCAGGAACAGTTACAGGTAAACAAAGAGTTGATGTATAATTTTTACTGTTACAGATTTTATGGGAAGGGATATAGTGTTGTCCTTGACTGCTTGCTAGACATGAAGTCTCGTTCAGACTACTCCTTGGACAAAGATTGTGGCAATATATAAAAGGTATCATAATTAACAGTTTTATTGACCAAATACTAAATTGCGGCTCGCAATAAAGTCACTCATTGGCCAGTTTCCGGTTATGCTGAAACTTTTACGAATAAAACGGAGAATGTTGACCTGTGTATTAACAAATTTCTCATAAATACGATGAACTTTAAGGACAAAATCAACCTTTATCTTCGAATGGGACTCTTTGTGATTCAATAAACTTTCCATCATTACTGAACAGAATATTATAGGTGATGCATCTTTAATACATATATATGTTATTACCTATTTACTAGATGCTGCTTAATGAAAACAAACAGATCCGATCATCTATACCACCAATATTTGTCACTCCACTCAGTCCCATACTGAAAAAGGTAAGCGAAATTTTGCTAACAGTATTATTAAAGTTATCTGTGCTGTTTGATGTGACCTGGTGGACAAAGGGACAAACCATCCATTTTAAGTAGTGGTTCAGAATATTGACATTGGAAGATTTTTATGCACAGTCATGTTATTTGTTAGTAATTTGACGAAAATATCATTAAAAATTGATTTTGCTTTTTTTCTACACAAATCAGTACAACACGTATACAATGAAATATCAATGACTGTGAAGCTCTAAAATCGTGTGGAAACTCATACATTTCACCAGGTTTGATAAAAGTGAATAATTAAACCAGACTTGATGAAGATTGATTATAAAACTTAGGGTTTAAATGCCCACCCAATTTTTTGTTTAAATAAAATACCAGTAGTATTCTCTGAAGAATGACCTTAACCTTCACACATCACTCTCAGGGTAAACCATAAGTTATCACTGGGTTGATAAAATTATAATTAATCTTCATCATCAAGCATTGATCAGTTGAACAATCGGACTACATAGAATAACGACTCCAATGAGACATCACCAGTACTACATACATGCAGTATTCTGCAGCCTTATGAAGATGAAAAAGCAGTTAGTAAGACAAAAGTTTCTAAAATATTGTTTACATGCTGATTCCTCTCAGACAGATTTTCCATGCAAAATCATTTCATACATATATGTGATAGACAGTGCCAAACACGGATTCATTTATTTTGTTAGCTCTGTATTGTAAATGACAAGGCAAGTAGTACAAAGGCCAGAAAGAATGATACCTGTGTTTAGTGTTACTTGACCCAAAAAAAAATGGGTAGGTAATGGAAGGCAGGCAATTTTTTTCTTTCATAATTTTTTTTTCGTATTTATATTTTATGAAGAAAAAGTTATAATAATGAACTATAATACCCAAATTGATTGTTTTTCTGTTCTATAAAAAACAGTAAATCAATAAATAACAATTCAAATATAATTTTCTTAACACATTGAACACATTTGTTCCGCAATTTTTTCGTACTTTTAAATTTAAAAAAAAATAAATTAAAATTTATGCAATGTTATAGTTGACTCAATTTTAGGGTCCGTCCCGTAACCCTAAATACAGGCATTTTTTATCTGGCCTAACACTTACTGCAATACAGAGATCTACCACAATAATACTTGTATTTTCAGGTTGACAACGCCTTAAGACCGGGTCTATTTGCTCACACATGGACATCACTCAGTCTTCCTCTCTTCTTTAACAATGTCAAAGTAGCTCTGAAAGACCTGCAGATAGTTGTCAAACAGGTATAAGATGTTTTAATGAAATTAAATTTAAAAAAAACACAAAACAATTTAAAAACAAACCTTGGCTTTTTCACAAAGTGATTTGTAATAATTATTCAATGTTGCATTGTGTTTAACGTCACTTCAAATAATTTTTCAGTCATTGCAATTGTGCCTACTGAATGTTACAACACTGGTGTATTATGCCACATACACATGGTATGATCCCCACCCAGTCATATAACACTGACAACAGGTAGACCAGACCTAGAACTATCCTCTAAATGCTGGACGACAAGCGAGAAGCTTCTAGTACCATTTTTCAAGTCTTTGGTATGACCCAGCCAGGGATTGAACCCACAACTTTCTGCATGTGAGGAGGAGCAGATGGATGAAATCCAAGGAGAGCTGTTGCCATGATCCAGGTGTCGTCGTCTGTAGACACTCAGGTTAAACTTTTGCGTTTAAGTTTAAAGGGGAACGCAACCCTGTGTATAAAACAGAATAATATGAATAGCTATGAGTTCAGCTTTCTATTAATAGTATTTTTATGCATAAATTCGAGTCCATAAAGATAAATCAGCTCGTTTTGTAACGGTCATTTTCGCACATCGACTTTGTGGTGGAAGTCGCCATATTGGATACCTGCGTGACGTCATAACTGCACTTCCGGTTTAAAATATAATTGATTTATACGCTACAGCAGATATAGAAACGTGCAATTATAGTCACCGGCAAAAGTACTCGCAAGAATGATAAAATGGATTTTAGTAACGGAGAAGTACTTGTGGCCTACAACTTTGAACCAGAATTTTCGGAAGCAGAGTTAAATGAATTAGAAAACGAGAGAAATAGTGGGACGGCACAGTTGTTCACATATGTGAAAGATTTTTGCAGCTGCAAAAACTGTATAAGGATGATTTCGTTCGATGAATGCAATGACCATACTATTGGAAATTTAGAAGATTTAGAATGTATCACAGAAATAATACAGAGAAACACAGCAATGTCTTATGAAGTTTTCACCCAAAAAGATGATAACTGTTAAACAGTCACACCGATCATGAACCAGAGATCAAACCCGAAACCTATCAATCACGACTCTGACTCTTATCATGTAGCCTGACATTGATGATTGAATTTTTCAAAATAGTAAAATTACCCTTAGTTTGATAAAAAAAGTAATTATTGCCGTCAGTGTTGATGAAGATCCAGACGAGCCTGCACATTCATGCTGTACTATCAGGGTATATACTGTTTGCTACTCAGTCAATACATTATCAAAAAAAACAACAAAAAACAAAAACACTATTTAGACCAGGAATGGAATTTAAGGGGAAAAGTTTGCTACATATATTTACCTGTCTAAGAGAGAATAAGAAATAATATTATATCTCTTTTCTTATCGTGTTTAGCTGGTGCGGCCATTGTTGCATACTGAGAAATGGCTGATAAAATTTTGATTTCATACCCTTTTTAGTAAATTTATATGAAGTATGAATGAGTTTTTTGTTTTTTTTGTGTTGTTTTACATAACTGGCAGTCTTTTGGTTATTCAAATGGTGTTACTACCCAATTTGATATTTGATGATTATCTATTCTACCAGTTCCCTGAACATGTATGAATGTTGTTCCTTATAGGGAGTGTCATATGGAATATGATGTCTACAGGCATATTGCACAAAGTGTATGTTACTGTCCAGCTACTGGCACCCTGCTGAGCTTTCATAATTCACCAACACCACATTCACACCATGTGGTAATGAGAAATACCCTGCCATAATGTGCATATTATACCCTAATAAGCGTAATCACCCGAGGTTTAATGACCCCAGAGTTTATGACAGGATGTTATATCACATAGTATTATGCCTTATTACCAATTAAAACATTTTCAGTTAATTAGGGTTTCAATATCAATGCAAACTTACAAGTAATAAAATTATGTTAAATGATTTTATGGAGTGTATGTCAAAATCCCCTCAGTCAAAATCCCCTCACCCTGAAAATGGCATAGTAGTCAAAATCCCCTCAACCAAAATGATAGGGTAGTCAAAATCCCCTCGACCAAAATAATAGGGTATTCAAAATCCCCTCGACCAAAATGATAGGGTAGTCAAAATCCCCTTGATGGGTATTCATAATTCGCTCAATCTAAGATCATATATTCTCTTGTAAAGCTAAATGTAAATTTAAATATAGTACATCATTTCTATTTCATTTTTAACTATAATAAGGAATTTGCAAACATTTCCTTTTACAGTCATCTTAGTGATCAGTCAATAATTACCCGTTAATTGCATGTTAATTCCCTTAAAAAGAATGTAATTGATTGCATACTGCCTTAGATAATTACTTTAAATACTTAAGTTAATGATTATCCTTTAATACATGTGATTCCTCTCCGTCTTAAAATCTTTTGTTATAATTAATTGTAATTGATTAAATCCAATTTGCAGTTTTCCGACAAACAAAATCTTAATTTTCAAACCTGCATTTCAAACTGTTAAATTGTTCAGTATATAATGCTATGTATCTAGAAACATCATGACTACTCATTCAAAATGGAATTTATTACAAGTAATAAAGGTTCTCGTAAACTTCTTCATGAAGGGTATGCTTACACAAAGAAAAACGCGAATAAGTCCTCTATCCGTTGGGAATGTTCCCAGAGAATGGGTTTGAGCTGCAAAGGTGCTTTGAACAGTGATTTGCTTGTAAGTACATTTATGTTACATTTTAATTACCATTTTATTACGAAGATTTCAACAGTGATTCTGTCTTTGCACTTGATAACATGTATTGGTGAATTGTTATGCTAAAATAATGCTGTGCAAAATTCAATTGATCACTGGCGTTGTGTCCCTATAAAGCTATACTTATCGGTCGGCTCCAATATGAGAGTTCTTGCTCTTGTGGTACCGCCACAATTGAAATGTTGAGCGAGTTAGGGCCGCTGGATGACCTGCAATGTTTTCAATAGCTATCAGTTACAGAGGCGCTTGTGTGGAGGAAAGGGTTAATAATACTGCTTTTGTTAATGTTTTCCGCCTTGAAAACTACATTTTTTAATTGATATTCGTATAAGTTAGACTTTATTATGACGGGTCTTCATGAAATAAATTTTGCAGCGCTTGAAAATGCATAGTATTAAAAAAAAACCATATGATTGAAAATGCAAGGTATCCAAACCCATATGGCTGAAAATGTAGAGTAGACAAAACCGAGTGTTTCCTAATTGAAAATGCAGAGTAAACAAAACCCCAATGATTGGTGATAATTCAGTCACATGTTATAAATGAATTAAGGTGATAATTGCTTTAATCTTGTTTGTCACAACCATTGATTGTGTTAATCATTATTAATATGATATTAATATGTATACTATAATGATTATTCATGTAGCATATGTTTCTTCTTGTAATTATGTACATCTAAATCCCTTTATTCAAGGGAATTGAATACAAATGGAAAAGTATTTGAAGCCTAAACACACAATCCCTCTTTTTATTACTTCTATTCTTCTTTTCTAGATATAATAAAAACCTTTTCACAATGTTTATCTTTTCCCTCCAAAACTAAAGAATTGTCCTTATTGTATGGGCATATGAGATTCCGTCGGTCAGCTCCCAGGTTTCCCCCAGATATTTGGAATGTGCACAACGCTACAATACAAGATATTGATAGAACGAACAACCAATGTGAGTCGTGGAACAATGCGTTTAAACATCTTGTGGGACACGCTAACCCTTCCCTTTGGAACGTTATTTCGTGTATTGGCAAAGATGCGTGTATGGTGGCAGCTGATGTTCTGCGTTGTGACCGTGGTGAACCCCCACAGAAACGGGTGAAGAAGGCAACAAAGACACACCAACAACGGCTGAAAGATCTTTGCCTTCAATATGTACGTGGAGATAAGTCCCTTGAGGAATTCTTGTCAGTGATTGGACAACTTATAAGGATAAGATAAACACATGAGTGTCTAAATATGGTAGAAAGTGGTTAGTTAAACTGTGAAAATGTAAAATGTCCTAGAAACTGTGTGCTGAATATTTGTTAGTTAAACTGTGAAATATAAAATGTCCTAGAAACTGTGTACTGAATATTTATTAAATATATTAAAAATGATTTAAATTACTTATTATGTTATTTGTCTTTTTAGTGCAATGTTATTTTAGCCTTAGACACCTTGGATATCTCGTACTGTCATACATTATGATTACCCTGCTAATCCTATTGAGGGGATTTTGACTACCCTAACAATTTGGTCGAGGGGATTTTGACTACCCTAACATTTTGGTCGAGGGGATTTTGACTACCCTAACATTTTGGTTGAGGGGATTTTGACTACCCTATCATTTTCAGGGTGAGGGGATTTTGACTGAGGGGATTTTGAGTGTCTCCCGATTTTATGACAGTAAAAATTTTAACAGTAAAAAAAAACTTTTCATGTATTTTTGAATAAATAAAGGAACAAAGGTTTTACTTTATCTTTTTTCATTACGAAGTAGAGGTAGTTCAAATGTCTATTCAAGAATAATGACCTTGTTGACTGTGAAAAAGCCATATATCAATAAACTAAATTGCCTATTAATTATAAAATTAATAAAATGATTTTATGAACAATTAATGGTTGACTGAATATTAAGCATCATTTTTTGCCATCGAGGGCTTACTGTACAAATGTTCAGTTAACCTAACCACTGTTTCCTGAAAAGTTAACCAGTACTCGAACACACCCAACAACCGCAAGTAACTGATAATTTTCCCGCTCGAATCAGCAGTGAGAGACAAATGATATTGAGACACAATGTTGTATGTCAATCATCACAGAGACTGTCGCCGGGTGGGGATTCAAACTCGAGACACCTGGATTGATAGTTAGACACTTAACTGACTGAGCTAATCGGGCCTGTCACAATTAATTGGCCTTAATTTGTATTTTAATCATAACTTTTAGATACCATGTCGCTTTCACACCTTATGTTTTGGCATTAACCTCTTGTTTTTATTGTTAATTGGATTATCACACCTGTTCAAACAGCCTGCAATTATAAGATTGTGAAAGTTTGCTATATCAATTTCGCAATATTTTGGAAGAGTATATAAAATTACAAATTAAATTTCAGAAATCAGTTGAGCTATATGTTATTAGCACATTTTTAAGAGCTTCCCACTGGATAATATACACTTAGTCTATATTTATGTCGCATATGGTCATCTTCGTACTGAAATCATCAGAAATTGTATGCTTGGATAGTAGTACGCCAAGGCATTGGTACGCTTCATTCTGCAATCTTAAGTCCTACCCCAAAGTATAAAGGCGTTTTACGTGTGATATCACCAGAAGTTTGAAATCACATATTAGGAAAACTAAAAACAACGCTGCCCACAAAACATATCTCATTACTCCACCCACTTACTCCGCTGAAGAAAACAATGTATATGGGTTAAGTCCTTCAATTCAGAATAGTTTTCGCGTTTAATTGTCTTCCTTCGATGTTCACTAATGTACTGTATATCTATCTATCAACTGTTTACGTGAATTAGTGTATATACAAAAGAGTATCAATAGAGAGCAGTCACTTACGACACAATAAAATTTTCGCGAGAACTAGAACAGAAGTGCAGCTATGACGTCACCGAAAACCTCCAACATAAAAGAGCTGTAAAATGGCGGCGCCCATGATATATAGGAACGTTTGAAATCATGATATTTAATATCGTTTTTCTCACTTGATAAATTTCGTTCAATTAAAATTTGTTGATTTTTGTGTTAGTTACATGTCTATTTAACGATAAATGGCCATTTATATTCTGACATGCGGTACCCTTTAAGATATCTATGCAACCACTCATTGGATGTGAATGAAACTTTGCATGTGTGTTCACCATCATCAATGGAACACAAACAGACAAGAACCGTAACTCAGGATTGCATTTTAGCACAGTTATGGCCCTTTTTGGATCTAGACACCCAGAGGCGAGCTTTGTTGTCTTCTGACAACTCTTTGTTAAGTTCTTGCAATGAAATTAACATTATGATTAGATGGATATATATAGTTATGTTTAGATATGTTGTTTTCAAGTTGATCATGTCAAGTCGATGTAATCTTGTGAGAGAAGAGAGAAAATAAAAATAAAAAATTAGCTGTAAACTGAGACATCTTTATTAATCAGACTTCTACAATTTATTTAACATTCTTAGCAGGTCAGTTGACTATAATTTTGGATATAAAGATACAACTGGCAGAAAAGATCTGAACCTATTTTGATATAAAAATTTGGAAAAAAAATCAAACTTTAAATACAGGAGTGTGTGGAAATATATAAACTGTTTGATTTGTTGTGAACCATACTATTTTTAATGAACATTTGCAGCATTTTTTTGTTTATAAATTCATAGGATAAGATACTTTTTTGCTAAATTACTTTGCAGGTGAATGACATTAAGAGTACAAGAATAGACTACATGTTGAAGGAGATAAGCGAGTCAATGTTGTGTGACCTGCCAGAACGATCACCTTGGACTGTTTCATTGTTTCTTGAGAGCATGGAGGTAGTTTAATTTTTAGCTCAACTGCCCAAAGGCCTGAAGGGCTTAAGTGGCTCACACACAAATTGGTAGTCAAATGGATAGGGTTTAGAGCTAGTAATTTTTTTTTTGATAGTTAAAAAATAGTTGAGGAGCATAAAGCATAAAATTCAATTGTGATATACACCACCATGCATTAAATTTTAATTTGATAAAATCCCACCATGTACAAAATAAAAAAAAAAAGGTTAAAATCTAAAATGCCCTTTTTATTTTTAGCTCTACTGGCCAAAGGCCAGAAGTGCTTATGTGATGGCGCGTTGTCTGTCGTCTGTTAGCAGCACATTCTCTGAAACAACTAGGCCAACTGAACTGAAACTTCACATGGGTGTTTCTATTGCATAGGAAACTATACAGAAGATTTTTTTTTTCGATCTGAAATTCAAGATGGCCACCGTTACTAAAAATAGTCCAAAACCTAAAAAAATCTTCTTCTCATGAACGGCCCAATAGATTTTCAAAATGTTTATGTAGTAATGATGACCACCTATAGTTTTGTTAGATTGTTCAAATGGTGTCCCTAGGGTTAAAATAATTTTTTTTTTTAAAATGGAAATGATTTTGCCTATATCTTCACAGAAGCATTGTTTGGTGAAGGAGGTTCAGATTTGTAAAAATGACTGGGTTCCACTGTCTTAAGGGATCAGGAGGGGCCCCAGAAGGGTAAAAATTGGGAATTACTAAATTTGATTTCTTAAGAACGGATATGTTAGATTTTGCATAAATTTTCCCTATGTTCAATTCTTCAATTCTTTATTAGTGACTCAGGCCTCCAGCCCACACACATTACGTATGTACAATATAATAGCCCATCATTTACACGTGATGTGGAATTTGAGTAACTATACATTACATTCAAATACATTTAAATACATTCAAAAACTATGACATAAACATAATAATATCATGACCATAATATTATAATGATATTAATCTTTGACCAGTTGGCTTCTTTTGATAAAAGCATAATAAAGAAACATAGCTACGCATTTTATAACATTTTCACATTTACATGACATAATAATATAGAACTTGTTTTTACTGGGAAGTGTGAAATATTTCTTTGGAATATAAAGTGATCTTAAATCATGATATAGTGGACATATCAGTAAAAAATGATATTCGTCTTCAATGACTGTTTTACAATGAAAACATAGACGCCTTTCTTTTGGAATACCTATATGTCTTCCTCGTTCTATAAGTAGACAATGAGATGAGGTTCTAAATGCTACCATTGATATTCTAAATCTCTTTACATCTAATACATTTAAATAAGGTTCCATAATAAGTTCTTGTTTAAAATATTTATATAAATTCAATTTTGCATTACCCTCTACCAATCCACTCCAGCTTTGTTTAAATTGATCTGTAAGTCTAATATAATATCTGTTTAGAAACAGTTTTGTATTTTTAACATGTTGTTCCCAAACATAACCAAATCCATTTGAATACAAGTTGTGTTTAAGTTTAGACACCCAGTTTTTGTATCCTTGACTGTCTAAAAGGACTAACTTATCACAACATTTTCTAACATATCGCATGCTAGGTATTTTTAATATTTTACACAAATATTTTATACAACGTTTGCTGGCAGGTATGTGCATAAGGTACCAGCCACAGTCACCTATAACTGCAGCATTACAAGATTTTATAGATGAATTCATAAATCTTTTACAAGCATATAAATGGACTCTATCTATACATTCCATTTTATCGAAACCCCACAGTTCTGAACCATAAAACAATATTGGACTAATCTTTGTATCAAATAGTTCACTCAATGAATTAAGCATTGTTACTAGCACTCATTTAGCCTTTATTGCTAATGCATTTGCCATCTGGTACATAGATAACTGACTGGTAAAATACAAACCAACATAATTAAAACCGTTTACATTATCAATAAATGATCCATTATATGACCACTTCTTCGCTTTTGCTAGGCGTCCCCCATTTTTAAATACGACACTTTTTGTTTTCTTTATATTCACTTTCAATTTCCATGTTGTACAATATTTAAATAGTAAATCTAACTGCTTTTGTAAACCATTAACAGTATCTGAGACTAATACAATGTCATCAGCAAACAACAACAATAGTATTTCCACAATATCAGGTGTCAACTGAACTCCATGTATTCCACTATTATTAATTTCTTCGCTCAGTTCGTTAATAAATAATGAAAACAATATGGGCTGAGGACACAGCCTTGACACAACCGGATTGGACACTGAAAATACTCTGTATATGTACCATTGACCTTTACACATACTTTAACATTTTTATAAATTCCTTGTATTGACTTGAATAATTTTCCTTTGATACCACAGTTTCTAAGTACAGTAAAAAGTTTATTTCTATAGACACTGTCAAAAGCTTTCATGAAATCTACAAATACCATCTGTTCTGAAACCACTAGGTCAATTAAACTGAAATTTCACATGGATGTTTCTATTGCATAGAGACTATATCTGAAATTCAAGATGGCCGCCGTTTCTAAAAATGGTCCAAAACGTAAAAAATCTTCTTCTCATGATCGGCCCAACAGATTTTCAAAATGTTTATGTAGTAATGATGACCAACTATAGTTCTGTTAGATTTGTTCAAATGGTGTCTCTAGGGTTAAAAATGAACCTACCCGAGGGTTCAATTAGGGAACACATGTCAATATGATGTTTTTTTGTTTTTTTTTTAAATAGAAATGATTTTGTCTATATCTTCACTAAAGCATTGTGAGGTGAAGGAGGTTAAGATTTGTAAAAATGACTGGGTTCCTATGTCTTAAGGGGCCAGGAGGAGCCCCAAATGGGTACAAAAAATTGGGAATTAGTAAAATTGTTTTCTTAAGAACCGGTATGTCAAATTTGTACATATTTGATATAAATTATCCCTTAGTGTAGGGTTTTGATTGCGGATAAGAATTTAGGGGCTAAAATATATAGGGGCCCTGTAAGGGGCCTTTTTTACATAAGGATACTGTGGGAAAACAGAAAATTCTCTTTTTTTTCCATTTATTCTGAAACCACTAAGCCAATTAAACTGCAACTTCACATGGATGTTTCTATTGCATAGGAGACTATACAAAAGATTTATTTTTTCTATCTAAAATTCAAGATGGCCACCGTTACTAAAAATAGTCCAAAACTTAAAAAATCTTCTTCTCATGAACGGTCCAACAGATTTTCAAAATGATTATGTAGTTATGATGATCAACTATAGTTTTGTTACATTTGTTCAAATGGTGTCCCTAGAGTTAAAAATGACCCCGCCCCGATGTTTCTATTGCATAGTAGAATTTCAAAAAGTGCTATGGCCACTATGAGTCAGTAGAGCATCCTCAAGCCCTTTTGGGCCTCTTGTTTTCTTATTATAACACTTTGCTAAATTACTAGTCTGGATGTTTGCCTACTTTCTTTGAATACACCGATGTAACACTTTTGATCTAATGCCGATGTACAAGTGATTAAGTCACAGTTTACCACAGGTTGAGAATTAAATAAAGGAGCACTATAGATAACAAAGGAAAAAAATAAAAACATAATAATTAAAGGTTAATGTTTGTAACTGGTTGTCTTATAAAATGTTTATTTTCAATATAACAGTTGGTTAAAACAAAAATTACTATTAAACTGATACAATTCGTAAAGAGAGTTCTATTTATAACTACATGTGCCTAAATTAATGTACAGAATGAACAAGCTGTCCCTTTCACTAACACCTTGTGCCAGTGTCCGATGACGTCACTCAGACAATGAAACAACTATTATTATGACTTGTGTTATTTCACTAAGTGGGTATCTTGGAAATTTTTGACGGAAGGATATCATAGGAATTTCATCGGTGTAATTTACATAAAAGTTATGTTTATGTCATTTCTTTCCAAAAATTTAAACACTTGTCAGATTTTGTAGAAAATATATAAGAAAATAATGGATTAAAGTTAAATCAATGATAATAAATTGGTATGGAAATTTTATTTTGATTTCAAATTCTATATAAATTTTGTCAATGCACTTTTGTTGGGGGGAAAATTCTCTCTAACACGGCTTTTGGATCAAAGAAATAACTGATCAAACACATTTTGGTCCGATATGGCTCACTGATCACATACCACAAGCGTATTCTAATATTACAATTGACTCTTCCGAAAAGCTTCCATACTATTGATAATGGTTTAGTCTAATTTAACCTCATTTGGCACACCTGATGACAAACAATCCTGTTATGGATCAAATGTTATTGCCCCAAGACAACTTTATGGTTTTTGTATGATCTGTAGGAAATATCTGGACTGAAAATTTATAGTGTTTCGAGAAAAACGATCTTGAAGAAAAAAATTTGGTTCAAAGACACAAGTACTAGCAATTTTAAAAGCTCTGTCACATGGCATAAAATTTTAATAATCTTTTGTCCCACAAGATATCTTTTTTTTTATGAAAACATCAACCAGGCATAAAACTTAATTATACTGCCATCCAACCCCCCCTGGAAATTTCTGACAGTCAAATTTGTTCATATCCAAATGAATAGCATGCTTGAATGAAATAAGAATCATGGAGTAAATATAGGAGCCCTAAAAGTTAAAATTTTACATATTGATACTGTGGGAAAACTGATTTTTTTTATATTTTTCATCCATTTGTGCAAAGATATTATTCAGTTTGAGTTATAAAGCATCATCTATTAAATAAGGTCGACTCTGTAAGGGGCCGAGTGAGGTCACAAATGGATTAAAACTGAATTTTTTTAGAAATTTAGAAATCTTTTTCGACAAACAGTCAGTCAAATAACTTAATTTCTTTTTGTCATCACAACAGTATCCTTCCTAATTAAAATGATATGTAAACATATAAATGTTAAAAACATGAGAACAATCTTTGATGTCATCTACATAATAAATTATGTCAGTTTTAAGCTAGTCTATCTACATTAGGTGTCAAGCAGATAACAGTCAGTTATTTTTGTTCTTGTTGGCACTCGGAGAAAGTTCCGACTTTTCAGAGTGTCGCAAAGGCAACATAAGTTACAGATGTTTTTAAAAATAGTACAAATTAATCAGTTCTAAAAATATACATGTATGTATATAATAAATGCCTGTTACCATCTTATTTGTGATATTTTTCTTCTTTATTATGTGTAGTCGTATTGTGAAGTAGTGGCTGTAGACTTAAACAGGATGAACCAGGTTGCAGAGGATGCTGTCAAGGAGCTAGTAAACATCTTCTTGCATAGAGCACAGATTAGTCTGGATGCAGTTGAAGATCTACCAGTCATTACAACTGAAAACTCGTGTAAGTCCCATTGATGTCATCTAATTTTTCTGTTTAGATTTTCAGTCTTCTATTCCAGTTGCAAAAAGCCACTGTGTATTCAGTTGCAGCTTCTTACAAGTCTTCTATATGCAAAAGAGATCTAAATAAATGATATTTGTTTCAGTTTAGGGCTATTCCAGCAAAAACATTAATGAAGTGGGGTGTATTATACACTATTGACACTCAGTATCTGTGTAGAACCAATACTTACAACATGGATAAATTATGATTGGGGTTGATTTCACAACCCTCCAGTCCCAAATCTGATGCTCAGCCAGTACACTACTTTTTCCATTAAGGTTGATGTTTAAATTGTAAAAATGTATTTTTCTTTGTGTGATACACTGTCTATTATTTATATTAACTCTTGGTTTGATAAAATGAGAGTAAATACATTAATTTGGCAGACAGATTATCAAATTCATTTTATTATCCAGTTATTACTCTACATGTTTTCTATGTTTATATAATCTGGTTTTGGCAAGTAGCTTTACAGACATTAGTTTGAACAATGATCTTTAAATGAATATGCTATTCTGTCGGACATGGATCTAATAGTTGTTGGTGTTGCATAGTTATATAACTACAAGGCTTGACTTTTCCTAAAAACCACCCTCTGAACAGAGAATGACTTGTCCTGCATTTTTTGTAAATATGTATTACATGAATCTATCATCATATTTGGAAACAAAATCATGTGATATATTTTCAAAAACATTGATTTGGTTTAATGGGTTTCAAATTCAATATTAAATACAACATTAATTTCTTATTTTATTTCATCAAAGAAACATCGTCAATTTAAGTACAAAATATATTAACTGCAAGCATAACTAGTAGTAGAATAAACAGTACATGCACATTTACTTTGTTTTTCTTTTTTATTAAAATCAACAGTACATTTAGATTGTTTATTGGTCAAGTTCAAAATCCAACAAATGATAACCAATTTTCAAAATACACCACTCATCCTGAATCAGTTTGAATCTACTTATACAATATTAACACATTGTCATATATGATACCCGTTTGTTTGTCTGCAGAGACTATTCACTATAAAAGTTGGTGATTTATAAGCCAGGCCCGATTAGCTCAGTCGTAACAAGCGTGTCTGACTATCAATCCAGGGGTCATGAGTTGTAATCTCTGCCTGGTCACAATCTCTGTGATGATTGATATATGGCATTGCATCTCATCATTTGTCTCTCACAGCTGATTCAAATGGGAAAGTTATCATTTACTTGCCAAGATGGGGTGTGGTCAAGTACTGGTTAACCTACCAGGATCACAGGAAACAGTGGTTAGATTAACTGATCGCCTGTTAGCCCTCCATGGCATAAAAAATGATGCTAAATATTCAATCAACGATTTATAATTAAAATCTAAGCAGTCATAATTAGATTCGTAGTTTGTTAAAAGGAGAAAAATCATACATGCTTTGCACAAGTTGAAATAATCACTCACACATCAAATGTTGCTCTTAAAAGCATCACAATATGACTGTGTTCACTCCATATCTTTTCAACGCTATATTTATCTTAAAGGGAATAAATATATCGGAATTTTTCAAAATACTAAAATTGGCTAAAAACATTTTTCTGTATATATCATGCCTGTATACAGAGTGTCAGATAAGATGCGTATTTGCGTATATGACACATTATAAATTGGTGGATACGCACCAAAGTTGTTTTATGTCCCTATCAGATATGCTTAAGTAAAGAGCTAAAATCAATTTTTATATGCCTAAATAAGCTTACCTTCTCTGAAAATTGATTTTCATTGCATTAATTTATTGACTTGTCCAAGGGTCCTCAGTGGCCGAGTGGTCTAAGGCACAGTCTTTGCAAGATCACTTACCTCTCACCGCTAAGGTTGTTCATGGTTTGAGTCCCACTTGCTTCAAAAACTTTATGCAAGAAAGTTTCCGGTTTCTTGTGTAAGGAAAGTGGTTCTACTCATCTGAGGTCTTCCTCCAGCAGTAAAACTGGTTATGTAATTTATAACCTGGAATGTGTTGAAAATGGTGTTAAACCCCAATCAATAACAATTGTCTTGTCTGTATAAATAAAAATAGTTGAATGGTTTCAATACTCGCTTCAGTGATAAAATTTTACTGGTTATAATGGTAATCCGATCTGTGTAATTAATAAACAATGTCGCTAAGAAATTTGATTTTCCTTGCAGCCGGAATGTGGCCGACTAGTTGGAACATAGCCGATTTTAGTATCAACCCATCATATTTGTCCTAAACATGACACAAAAATATCTAAAAAAAATAATAAATTGGGTTAATTTTTCACAGAAAAAAAGATGATGCTTCTTCTAATGTAAACTTAACAAAATACAGTAAAACCTGTCTTAAGCAGCCAGCCAAGGGAAAGGGCCAAATTGGCTGCTTAAGACAGGTGGCTGCCTACTACAGGGTCATCAATTTTCACCCAGATTAGCAAAGTATTTTTGTATATTGACACAATTTCACAACCTCAACACGTTCATCCAAAGTCAAACACTTCCGTTTTGGTGGCATTGTTAACACGCTGACAATCAAAACATTTAGGATTTAAGTCACAATGAATTATTTCAAATTTTAAATTTTTTCACAATTAGCGCTTTTTACAAGTGTGAACTTAATGAGTTAATTCCTTATCGTTCGTTAATAGCACACACAAACTGCCATTCTAATTATTGTTTTAAAAACGTTAGCTTCTTTAATCTTTTTATATGCCGACTTTTTCACAGTTAACGTGTTTACACAAAACACTTTGATCTGTCTATTTTACCAATTACGCGAGCTAAAAATAGAGATGTGAAAATTATCACACACTACACTCGTGTTTGAGTCAGAAAAATTGCGATTATGTAGAACACAATAACAGCTTTGTTTGGTTTGAGTCGGAAAAATGGCGATTATGTAGAACACAATAACAGCTTTGTTTGGTTTGTTTACGGCCAATTAAGAAAGTTTAAACTAAAAGAAACTTATTTTAAATTAAAGATATATTATAATTATTTGATTTATTTGGTTTTTAGTACTTTAATTAAATATTAATTCTGTGGCCGTAATGAAATTTTGTATGCCAAAATCGATATTTTACGGTAAAATTTCTTCATTTGGTGGCGGTTTTAGGAGGTTTTTAATGCATTTGGGACCAAAAATGTTGGCCACTGGCTGTGTCGACCAGGTGACCGCCTATTACAGTTAAATTATATAGTAAATTTCGACGGGAGGGTCTGAAACTGGCTGCTTAAGGCAGGTGGCTGCTTATAACAGGTGACCGTTAGTACAGGTTTGACTGTAACTGATATAAGATAAAAAGACAAATTGGAAAGTTTGATGTTCATTTGAAAAGCGAAACAAAAAATACCCAGGCAATTTAAGCGGAAGTTGCAATTACCTCATTTGCACAACCACTTGTGTTAAAACAGCCAAACATGTTAGTTTTATATGTACAGCCAAACTTGGTCTGTATTCAACAACAACATGCTCTATAATACCTCCCCACTATATGCTGCAGTTTAACACATGTTTGGTTAAATGGCACAAAAGTTATGCGCAATACTTATCCCTATTCTGAAAAACTTGCCAATACTCATCTACCATGATTTTGATGAGTTATGCATTGTGAATGAGCATCTGAAAAGATCCCAGAAATTGTAAATTCGGTTGTTATGAATTTAATTGCCTCCCTTCATGAAATTAAATATATATATGAAATCACTGTATCTCTATTATCCAACAGGTTTATAAATCTGTCCTTTATATAGCATGTCAGTAGTCATGAATCCTTAACTGGATCCTACTCGAATAAAGCTATCAGTTCATGTATGTAAATTGTCCGTCCAGTCCAAAAGTGTTGCATGTAAATCCATAGTATATAAGTCACGGTAAACACCAAATTTATTGGTTTGGCAGAGGCCTTGATATTGTGTCTATAGTTTACATTGTAGCTAGGCACACTCCCTGTAGTCTGGTCTGTACATTTATGTCTTGATTATACACAAATATTTATCTCCATATATATATATATATATATATATGTATACACCTGCTGACCCTGTATTGTCAAAAGGATATCTATTAAAACATGGCAAATTAATATGTTGTAAAGAGATTTCCTAACTTGGGCTATGCGCCTATGTTAGACTAAAATAGATTTCCTGCTTAAATGGCATCATATTTTGTGACGTATTATACGACTGAGTCACAAGATTCCATTTTGATTTCAATTTTATCCGTTATACAGGTTTACACACAGTAAAAAATATATCATCTTAGAGTCTGAATGAAAATGTGATGGTTGTCAAGTAATATTTAAATAATGTCTATTTTTAGAATGGAGATTATGTCTCAAGTTATCCACTCCAATTTAAATATCGATTTTATCAAGTTTCGATGGACTTGACATAATTAACTATTAAGATTTTATTTATTAACCGTAATGAGATGTGTTATATCCATTTCATAAGTAATGTATTTTTTAAGACATTTGAAGTGCTCTGATCTGATATACTCCCTTTAAAATGAACTTCACAGCACCAAATTAATATTGTTTTTATTTAAATTTGTGATATGTTTAATAATATTTCAATTTTAAACTTTGAAATGACTACAGTTATCCACTTGAAATTTCTTGTCATATAGAGCATATGATGACACAGAGCATGTCATTATTCTAGGATTCAATCTCGGACCAAACAACCAAACGGGGGACTTAGGATTCTCTAAGATTCAATTGATATAAAGTCGAGAAGTGTTACCATATTTTATTTTCACAATATTACATAATCAAGTATACCCAAATTAAATCAAATCACTTAGTTTGTTTCAGTATAAGTGGAGCGCATGGTCATGTCCGTTGTGACTTTAACAGATAACTGCTATTGAAGCTAAAGATTCTCACGCAAGGAAGCGACTGAGGGCATATATAACCAAAACTTTGTTGCGCTTAAGTATGATAGCCACACACCCCTTTGGTGTACTAAAAACCAAACCAGGTTCCCCATTGGTACCATGATAACAACAGGTACCCTATTGGTACCATAATAATATCGGGTACCCCCTTAGTACCAAATAAAAGCAGGTGCCCCTTTGACACCATAATGCAACCAGGTAACAGCGCAACTTCGCCTACTTCCTGTTTCAATATAAAGTAGTCTTACATAAACGAGTGAGACAATGTAAGAACGCCTAGCCCTTATCGCTCTCTGGCCAGTTCTTACATGCTCCAAAAACCACTCCCAAAAAACTAATTTTTAGCCGCATGAGTCTCCTCCATATCACAGATGACTGCTATGGTATGTTGAAAGACCCATGGGCATGCAAAAGAATGGATTTGAAATATGCCAATACATAAGTAATATTTCGTTATGCCCCCGATCGCATCCAAACGTAAGAATTTTCCGCAGACATGACAAAGAGAGATGAAAAGAAGAAAAGGAAAGAAAGCAAAAGAATAATGAAGAAAAATAGGAGATAGCAACTTTCATAGATACATAACAATAAAATATACAGTTCAAACTATTTGTCATTATTACGTTTGCCTAAGACAGTCACTTTGTTAGCTCTCGTTGTTTTCACTTGGAACTATATCAACGTCAGTTCGTTTCCGCCACTGCTGGCACATTTGAAAATGTAACATGTTAACACTGAATTGTTACTGTTAATCGTTTAAACTCGACGGTTCACAAACAACACCTGGACCAAAATGTTCATTGCCTGCTCAGTTCTAAAGACGAGATTGCCACATTTCGGACTGTTGTAGTGCGAAGCCTTTGTGTCTTTGAACGTGCCTCTAGTCCATGGTGTATAACATGTACTGAAATTAAATAACTGACCAACAGTTAACATGTTAATTCTGTATGCATAAAATAGAGATTTTTAAAAATTGTAACTTGGTTAAGGGTGCGGTGGGTGGGTTGATGTTTTGCTTTTACCCGTGCAATATGAAAGTGCGAGGGCGACGTGGCGGTCACATGGCCTTATATACCCAACCAGTTCACGTCCGATATCCCGAAGATAAGTTACTATAGAGAAACTAGCATCTTTAAAATACAACTTGCTTCCGTAAAGCGTGTCCGAAAATATACGGAAATTGTTACCAGAATAACCAAGATTAATCTTTAAAATTAATCTCTATTATTTTTTTATTATTGCCCAAATATGGTAAATCTATATTTAATTGACACAAAAAAATGATTACCTAATTTCCATAGCTATTTGAACTTAAGTTTGTATGTACAGTAAACTCCATATATAACAACTCCGGATATAACGAAATTGAATCTTCACCAAACTTGCACAGCAGTTATATAACCACAATATCTTGGACGAGTTCTTGAACAAGTGTGATTCGACCATAAATGTCCCTGCCTGCACAGGGCTTATAAGCACTATTTAAACAAAACTTTTAAAAATATTTTCTCTGAAAGTTCAAGGCTAGACCCAAGATATTTTACATATAGCATTGCATGGAGGTCCCCTAAATGATTTGTTGAAGTTCGGTCTCTGGGGTCAAATTTGCGGTCATCACAGGTGTAACTGTTTTACATAGAGTTATATTGGGAAAATGTTGTAGACACGATAGCACCTTCATTTTTCATTGAATCTTAACCAGACTTGCACAGCAGTTATATAATCACAAGATCTCGGACGAGTTCTTGAACCAGCATGATTCGACCAGAAATGCTCACACCACAGGGCTTATTTATAAGCACAATTTAAACAAAATTTAAAAAACATTTTCTCTGAAAGTTCAAGGCGTAGACATTGGATATTTTACATGTAGCATTGCATGGAGTTCCCTAAAAGATTTGTAAAAAGGCGGGCCTCTGGGGTCAAATTTTGGGCTGCCACAGTGGTCACTGTTTAACATAGAGAAAATGTTATAGATGTGATAGTACCTTCATTTTTCATTAAATCTTAATCAAACTTGTACAACCATTATATAACCACAAGATCTCAGATGAGTTCTTGAACCAGCGTGATTCGGCCACAAATGCACCCGCCACAGGGCTTATAAGCACATTTTTAGTTAAATTTTAAAAAACAGTTTCTCTGCAAGTTCAACGCCTAAACCTTAGATATTTTACATGTAGCATCTGTTGCAAGTAGAGAGATTCAGGTCCTTTTGTTATGGATTTTCTTGTTGTTTTTTTACAGCTGAGATAACAATAGCGTCTGTAGCCAACAGCAATGCTGATTCTCCTCCTGATGATACTGAGGCTACTGACGAACAAACTATCAAAGATGCTTGTGAGGAGCTCATTGAGCATTTCAAACACAGACTGATTGAGTCAATTCTCAGATCTACACGCTACTCACTTGACGTAATGAGAAAGAGATTCTTCTCGAGGTTAGATATTGCACTGCACAGTTTGATATCTTTTTTTATGTCCCCCAAAAATTTTTGGGTGCCATATTGTAATTGCAGCGTCTGTCCGTCCTTCTGTCCGGTATTTCGTTTCCGGCCTGTATCTTTGTCATGCATAGATGGATTTTGTTGATACTTGGTACAAATGATCAACATAACATGATGACGTGTTGCGAGTAAGACCCGCACCTGTAACTCAAAGGTCAAGGTCACTATTTGAGTTTGTTTGACAACACTGAGTTTGTGTGAGATTTTGTGTCTGGCTTGTAACTTTGTTATGCATAGATGGATTTTATAAATACTTGCTTCAAATGATCAACATAACATGACGACGTGTCGCGAGTAAGACCCACTACCGTAACTCGAAGGTCAATTTGAGTTTGTTTTTGTTCAACAACACTTTTGAGTCTGTGAGATTTTGTGTCTGGCCTGTAACTTTATCATGCATAGATGGATTTTAATGATACTTGCTACAATTGATCAACATAACATGACAATGTGTGGGGAGTAAGACCAACACCCATACCTTAAATGTCAAGGTCACAATTTCAGTTTGACAACACTTTGAGTCTGTGAGATTTCGTGTCCAGCCTGCAACTTTGTCCTGCATAGATGGATTTTTATAAATACTTGTTATAAATGATCAGCATGACATGACAACGTGTTGCACTTAATACCCAAAATCCCACTTTAAAGGTCAAGGTCACAATTTAACTTTCAGTCATTTTGACATTTCTTATCCGGTCAGTCATCTATGAATAAATTTTAAAAAACACTTGGCTCAGTTGATCAAAATGACATAATTAAATGTCGCATGTAAGACCCAGAACCTTTCCTCAAAGTTCAAAAGTCACATTTTCAATTTGTTTGATATTGTGTGTCTGGTCTGTGACTTTGCCTTTAACTTGGCTCAATTTGACGACATGTCATAAGTAAGATCTAGACCCATACCTCAAAGGTCAAGGTCACACTTTTAGTATGTATGACAACACTTAAATCTGTTTGAGATTTCAAGTCTGTCCTTTAACTTTATCATACATGGATTGATTTGAAAAACACATGGCTCAATTAATCAACAATTGATTTGTAACTTTGTCTTATATTTAGGGATTTTAAAATAGCTTGACACAAGTGATCAGCATGTCATGATAATGTTTCAACAGCATTTAACTGTTGAAATACCCAGACCATTACATCAGATGTTTAGGTCAAGGTTACACAAAGGTCAAAGTCATGCTTTATTGTAAAAAACATGAAATTGCATGTCTAGTCTGAAACATCAGTCCATTACTCTTTATATTCATGGATACATCGCTACCTATTATAACATGATTATATTGTTATTTTTCAACGATCATTTGGTGGGGGCACTTACCAGTGACATTTCTTGTTTTAAATGGGGTTCAACGCCATTTTCAACACATTTCAGTTTATAAATGACATATCCAGTTTTAGTGGTGTAGATTAAATCGGAGAAGAACCACTGCCTTCTGTAAGTAACTGGCAAATTTTCTTGCATATAAAGATTTTTGAGTGAGTGGGACTTGAACCTATGACCTTAGCTGTGAGTGGTAAGTGATCTTAAGAAGAATCCTATTACTTTTATCTCTCGCCTTTTTAAAGAAAAAAATAGGCATAAGTGTTACTTAAATGAAGAGACTGGCAGACAGTGTTAATATTTCAACCTTAAGTGTTTGGTTTAACTGTATTTCAGAAATTGTTTGACCTAGTCACCAAATTTGGTCCATAGTTGTGTAATGGGTAGTTATTAGACTCAAAATCATGCAGCGTTTTTTGGGATGATTTTTTCCCCCTTTATTTTTATTTCATTGTAACAGTTTTACAAAATCAGGCATAAAAGATACAAATTATGATGTAGAATATACAAAATTTCTGATATTACATTTTCATATTTGTTAATTTAGAGGCAAACTTTCCAGGTTCTATAGTAAATTTATTATTAATTCTGAGTTTGTTTTTTACATTTTGTTATTAGTATCAAATACCGGTAAGTTATACAATGACTATACAAACCAATGTGTTACAGTTTGTACTAATATTAACAAAAAGGGGGGAAGCATATAGTCGCCGCTTCGTCCGTCCGTGTGTCACCAAATTCTTGTCTGGGCTATTTCTCTACAACCTCTGGTTGGAATTTTATGAAACTTGCTACCAAGTGGAGATGTGCATAATATCTTTTTGTTCCTGTTCGATGATTTTTCACGGAGTTATGTCCCTTTGATTCTGTCTGTGACCAAATTCTTGTCAGGGCTATTTCTCTACAACCCAATGTTGGAATTTTATGAAACTTGCTAAGATGCATCACTACCAAGTGGAGATGCGCATAATATCTTTGTGTTCGGGTTCGATGATTTTTCACGGAGTTATGGCCCTTTCATTGAGTCTGTGACCAAACTCTTAACCGGGTTATTTCTCTACAACCTGAGGTTGAAATTTTATGAAACTTGCTAGGATGCATCATTACCTAGTGCAGATGTGCATAATATCTTCGTGTTCCGGTTTAATGATTATTCACGGAGTTATGGCCCTTTGATTCTGTTTGAACAAATTCTTATCCGTTCTATTTCTCTACAACCCATGTTGGAATTTTATGAAACCAGCTAGGATGCATCACTACCAAATGCACATGCGCATAACATCTTTGTGTTCCGGTTCGATAATTTTTCACGGAGCTATGGCCCTTTAATTGAGTCTGTGACCAAATTCTTGTCTGCGCTATTTCTCTACAACCTCAAGTTGGAATTTTATGAAACTTGCTAAGATGCATCATTACCAAGTGCAGATGCGCATATTGTTTTGGTTCGATGATTTTTCATGGAGTTATGGCCCTTTGATTTTTCATGGAGTTATGGCCCTTTGATTTTGTCTGACCAAATTCTTGTCAGCGCTATTTCTCTACAACCCCATGTTGGAATTTTAGGAAACTTGCTAGGATGCATCACTACCAATTGGAGATGCGCATATTGTCTTTGTGTTCCGGTTTGATAATTTTTTATGGAGTTGTGGCCCTTTCATTCTGTCTGTGACCAAACTCTTCTCTGCTCTATTTATCTACAACTTCTGGTTGGAATTTTATGATATTTGCTAGGATGCATGATTCCCAAGTGCAGATGTGCATATTGTCTTCATAACGCTATTTCACTACAACCTCTGGTTTTAATTTTGTAAAACTAACTAGGATATGCACATATTGTCATTTTGTTCTGGTTCAATGATTTGCGAATGAGTTCTGTCAAGTGCAGAGCCACATATAGTTCCTGCTATGCAGTTTGGTATTTTCCAACCAAGTAGCCATCAGCACTAAGGGAATATGGTACAGAGTCAACCACTCACTTGGGGAGCATCCATCGGTTCCATCAATATTTTCTTGTTTTTACTAGCAAGGAAAGTTTGCTTTTTAATCTGTTTGTGAAAAAGGTCTTCACAAACAAAAAAGCATATGAACAGTATGCAGGCTAACGCCTCACCAACACAAACTTGGTCATTCGCACAAGTACCTAAAGGAAACATAAGTGTACAGAAATATATTCTGGGTAACCATGTTTTTGCACTGGATTCTGTAGAATATCAGTACATTTAAGTCACACTGGTAACAGAATAGACAAATCAAATTAAAATCAATTAAGACAGTAATCCAAAGAAAAAGTGTTTTTTTTAAGGATGATCTTGACCTTTATGGATGAATAATTTGGTGTAAACAATGTTGAGTGTATTTGTGTTTAGTGTGGTATACAATATAGTGATTGTGGAACAATATTAAGACATACATGATAAAATTTCAGGGGAAGCACTATGCATCACTTTGATGATGGTATAGGTGGTGTACATGATACTAGAATACCCTTCTTCACTGCTGATATCACCTTGGCAATCCCTAATGTGGTAAGTAACTTTGTTTTAAAATAATTTAAAGATATTGAATGGCTTTGAATACTTAATGAAAAAGTTAGATACTTAACACAACGTTTATGTGAAAGATAATTAAAAAAATTGCAAAAAAAGAATTTGAAACAAAACTGCAAAAACATGAAATGGAAAAAATATAGGCAAATGATTGATACAGGAACTTGATAAACATTGTTCATCTAAATTTTCATTCTGCCAAACTTTTATGAAATAACTGTTGTCAGAAAAACTAAATTGATTGGCTTGTATGTCATATGCATTGATATTAAAATAATAAATGATTCAATAAAAGTTTTGTATTGTTACTCGGAGTTTTATTAACCTGCACATCCTTAGTAATTCCATATTTGTTTTAATTTCACGGAATTATTGTTTTAAGTAAAATTGACATAAATGACTATGATTGTTTTAGTAAAATTCATAGACATGTACAAATTGATTGTTTTAGTCAAATCAGCAGAAATAGACTATGATTGTTGTAGTCAAATTGACTGAGATGGAATATGATTGTTTTAGTCAAATTCACAGACATGGACTATGGTTGTTTTTTTAGTCTAATCAACAGAGATAAACTATGATTATTTTAGTCAAAACGGCAGAGATGGACTATGATTATTTTAGTCAAATCGACAGATTACCTGTGATTGTTTAGTCAAATCAGCAGAAATGGACTATGATTGTTTTAGTCAAATTCACAGAGATGGACTATGATTGTTTTTTTTCAGGCAAATTGACAGAGATGGACTATGATTGTTTTTTTAGTCAAATTGACAGAGATGGACTATGATTGTTTTAATCAAATCAATAGAAATGGCCTGTGATTGTTTTGGACCAATCAACAAAAAATGGACTGGATTGTTTTTATTAAACCAACAGACATGGACTATGATTGTTTTAGTCAAATTGAAGAGATTGTTTTAGTCAAATTGAAGAGATGGACAATGATTGTTTTAGTCAAATTCACAGACATGGGCAATGATTGTTTTTGTCAAATTTGCAGAAATGGACTATGATTGTTTTAGGTAAATTCACAGCCATGGACAATGATTGTTTTAGTCAGATCAACAGAAATGGACTATGATTGTTTTAGTCAAATTCACAGACATGGGCAATGATTGTTTTTGTCAAATTTGCAGAAATGGACTATGATTGTTTTAGGTAAATTCACAGCCATGGACAATGATTGTTTTAGTCAGATCAACAGAAATGGACTATCATTGTTTTAGTCAAATTCACAGACATGGGCAATGATTGTTTAAGTCAAATTCACAGACATGGGCAATGATTGTTTTAGTCAAATTCACAGAAATGGACTATGATTTTTGTAGTCAGATCAACAGAAGTGGACTATATTGTTTTAGTCAAATCAACAGAAATGGACTATGTTTTAGTCAAATTCACAGACATGGACTAGATTGTTTTAGTGAAATCAACAGAAATGGACTATGTTTTAGTCAAATTCACAGACATGGACTATGATTGTTTTAGTCAAATCAACAGAAATGGACTATGTTTTAGTCAAATTAACCAAAATTGACTTGTAGCATCAAGTTGTAAAAGAGAGACTGACTATGCCATACCAAGAGGTTTGGTGCCAGTGTCCATCAAGACTTTGTTTGACTGTAGCTATTATACATTGTGTGATGAAACAGTGACACACAACTCCCTCTTTTCATGAGTAAGTTCCTAACCGAGTAAACCCAGCTTACCTTGTCTTTTCTATACTATGAAATGTTGTGGACAGTACAGTAGAGAAATATATTAAGTGGACATATATTATTTTCTTCACATTCTGATCAAATAATATTTTCATGATGTGCATCCTTTTTACATCACAAAATCTGCAACTCATGTCTAACATATTTTATCTGAATACACAGTATGATGAAATTTGTTGATCTTGGATATTCCATGATCCCCATGGACTGGGAATATTTATTCACAGAAATTTTTGTTTTCTGTTTTTCATAAAACATTTGGAGTTTTGTCATTAACCTGGCATCTCGAAACCAACAATGTGCCCATATGAAGAACAGTTAGTATGTCGCCTGGTCTATAATATTTAGTTTATATATGCCAATAAGGTAATGCAGCCAAGTTTAGAAGATGTACAGCATGCATTAAACAAGGCTTGTCAACTGGTGTTGGAAGTATCCAAGGGAGTTCATCAATGGGGTCAGGATAGGGACAGGTTGGATGAAGAGCAGCACACCCCTATTGCAAGTTATTCTCCAGGTACATTTTCAAAATATTTATAAAAAAATGTCAATGATATGCATTCAGAAGCTTGAAAGTCACAGTCTATAATTGGCATGCAGCTTTGGGTGTGTATGTCAGATATGATAACCCATGTATAAAATTTAGCTATTCTGGTTGCTCTATGTTTTTAGTCTGTCCATTTGAAGTTGTCCGAACTCTAGCACCTACCTTTTTCACTGGAACAGAAGTTGTATAACCAGAAGATAATGGAATGAATCATGTTGGGGAACTTTCTTAATGATCCATTGTTTGTCTTACAATGCAGAGTAACCAGTTTTGGGATGAATATTTTACCTCTGTCAATTCATATTTCAGGTCCATATTGTCATTGCTATTATCACTAATGGCTGCAGGAGACATCAGTTTAGAAAAACAAAAACATCCTCTTTTTAATGTAATGCAATAAGTGTTTTATTAGAGCTTTTGTGATCTCTCTGTATCCCTAGTTCGTCCATCGTTTGTTGGTTTTCCATTTACTTTTGCTTTAGACGACTTTTCTTGATGAAACCCCTTGACAGATTTTCATAATGAAGCTCTCTCCTTCAAATTCATTCAAATCATGATTCAAAAACGATCAAATTTGACCCAACTCCAGGGATTATAATTTTTAATAGCTCACCTGAGCCGAAGATGCATAGCTTTTGTTTCAGATGACTTCTCTGGAATTGCTTAACAGACTTTTGAAGCATACTTACAATTAAGATCTCTGAAATTTTCAAACCGTGACCCCATGGGTTCAAATTTGACCTGGCCTCAGAGGCTTGTCAATGTTTTTTTTTTCTCTAAATTTCATTGCATTGAGACTTAAAAGTAAATCAAAGGACTTTGTGGTGATGATGTAATTGACATTTTATGAAATGTTTTAATGCTTATAATTTTGATATCAATAACTCAGCTGTCCTGTTGACTAAACAAATTGTATAACTGTAACTTTACAGACAGCATCATTCTCAAGGCGAACCAAGATACTCCACAGACTAAGAACTTTTACAAGAGTGTGGCTGAAAACAAGGATGTCTCCAAGTATGTGATGATGATGTCTTCGGCAGTATCAACACTCAAGCCTGATGTGATTGATGCATTGCAGCGGTACTCAGACTATGCTTTTCTCTGGGAGAAGGACAGGCAAGAGGCAGTACGGGTATGTATTTATTGAAAATAAGAAAGTGAATAATATGCTACTGCTTTGGGCACATAATTAACTTATTTATTTTACTTCAGTTGTGAAACAAGTTTTTGCAACTTGTACAAGTCACACTCAAAGTCTTCCTGGGTAGAACTGGTACTAAGCATATGTGGAAAAAGTGCTTTGCTCAAGGACGCCACACACAGCTGTGGGGGAGGACAGAACCCACAAACCTCTGATTCTGAGTTTGATACTGTACCACTGGACCACATGCCCCACAACAAGTTTGAACCAATAATGTTTAGTGAGATATTAAAACAGCTGTTAAAAGTAGTACAGTATTAATTTGATCAACAGTTTTGATAAATAAATATGTTACCAGTGCAGCTGGTCAATGTATTAGTCTTTCAATACTGTATGATAAAATTTCAAAATCATATGCATTCCCTTACAAACGAAAAGAAATAAGTACACTCCGGTCCTGTTATAACGTGGTTCTTGGGGTCCACAAAATGAAACTGCTTTGTAAGCGGACCGCGTTATAGCGATAATTACCTCGAAAAAAATCGATGTTGGTTATTAACACCTATAGTGCTGTCTGACTTTTAACCCTTTGCTCCATATAGGTTTTACCTTATCAGCTGTCACTGTATTGACGTCACTGGTCAATACAGTTGACCAGTATCTGATAATCAATACCCAATAGGTAACTGATAAGACACATGCACTATCTCCATGCAGCCTATTGGGAAAATATTCAAGTTTGATACCTCTGTTAATTAACTCCTTTTTACAGTATGAAATACTGATTTTATAGTTATGGTGCAAATGTGAAGTTTTTGGAGAATTAATTTCTCTTTCTGTGATGTCAAATTTTTAAATATAGGACAGTTGTGTAACAAAATATAGGTTTGTGAAGTAAGAAAAAAAAAATCTGCAAAAATATATTTATTATTGGTAATATACCATATATATCTATGACTAATTCATGTAAATAAATAGTGTACAACTTAATAAATAAATTAACATTCATAACAAATCATTTACATTATACAGAATCCAGTAACTGCCCTGCCCCCTCTCCCTTCCCTCCTCTCCCCTCTATCCATTTTTTTAATTATTGTTACCACCCCTTTCCTGATTTATATTGGAAGTATTTTTCTAGCCTTATACCCCCACCCGACTTGTTTACATTATGCAGAATCCAGAGTTGTAAAACTTTGTTTATAAAAAAATAAATTTAAAAACCTGTTTCCAACCAACCAACCCAATAAATCCATACACTCCACTACTAAATTTACAGTTGCAGAGTCCGGATTTTTAAAAAAAAAAAATATTACGCCACCACCCCTGACCTCGCCACTACCAATGTTCAAACTTGTAAAGACCATCTTTACTTGTCATACCATCTTTATTTCCAACTTATTAGTCTAAAAGTTTTATTTATTCTGTTAATTATCTTGTTTCTAATGCATTTCAGTAGAAAGTGAGAATAAACAAATAGCGGACAATTTGTAACACGGTTATTTTTAGAAATGTTACCTTGTTTCAACTAGATTGTTCCACACAACTTTCACGCATGATCTATGGGAATGCCCTCGTTCCATGGATGCTATTTATTTCGTATTTATTGATAGTAACCACATGTTTTTTTGGGAGAATCCACTTCCTGTGGAACTAATGTTTGTTTAAAGAAGGGTCGGACATTTGTTTTGATCTTAAATATGCAATAATTTTGAGTTTAAAAAAAACACTGCGGGGAAATGTGGTATCATGAAACAATCGATAACTGTGGGGGTTTGCGGCATCATGGAGCACTGGATAAATGCGGTCTTTTGCAGTATTGAGGCGTATTGGATAGGTGCAGGATTTTGCGGTATTGAGGAGCAAAGGGTTAAGTGAATGGTATTGTTTGCATTGTAATATGATACAACACATATTAGGTTACAACAGATACACTTAGATATGTATATAATTAATACAAAAAAAGAAAAGAAAGAAAAACGTTTTCGTGTTTTGATTAAACTAAAAATTCCGTTTAACCCGGAAGGAGAAAAAACAGTGTCTATATAAAAAATTGTGTTTCAATTTAAACTCAACGCTGTTAGTGTTAAAATATAAAAAAAATATATATCTGAAGTATTAACAACAATAAAATAATAAAAATAAGTTTGTGTTTACGATTCCGATGAGATATCTGCGATAAATTAATACCCGTCAACCCCTTCGTTGCTTAATCACCTGATCACTCGATAATAACAAAGTTTGCTTATGGTTTCCATGTTTGGCGCGTGTCAGCATTTATTGAAGCACTCGAGATTATTACAAATTGTTAATAGTCAATGCTGACATGAATCAATCACTTAAACTATCCTTTAAACCACCATGAGGTAATGGTCATAATAGTTTGTTATAATCAAGCCTAATTGGTGAGTAGAAGATGAGCGATTATCGAATCAAAACATGGTGATTGTCTATTGTTTGGTTGTCATTTGATCATTAGGGCAGATTTTCAAGTTTTTAATCACAACTCCCCCCCCCACCCCTTTTACCATTTTTGTGAGTAATGTGATAAAATGATTACATTCGTACACATTTATTATTGAATTTATTAAACTTGGAAATTTTGATATAATATAACTGATTTAATAACTTTGATAATAAATGGGCACTCATGTAAGACCCTCTGTTTATCTTTATTCATTGATATCATATTAAACCGCTTATTTTACATTTATAAAAACCAAAACACTTATTTTATTTTTATCATTAATTTCATTAAACTAATCAATAATTAGTTGAACAATAATACTTCAGTCTGAATTTGTGTTTTGCATTGTCACTATCATTTTTGTAGAATAATCTAGCAACATCTTTTTGAGTATTTTAACCCCCCCCACCCCTTTCTTCTTAATTGGGGGGGGGGGGGGGATAAAGTATCACTGGTGTCCGTACGTACGTATGTCGCGTATGTTAATGGTTTCCAACTTATATCTTAAGTTTTATTGAACATATTTAAACAAAATTTGGTGTGTGACTTCACATTCAGGTAATACAGGTCAAATTTGTATTTCGTTCTGGTCTGATGATTTTTGGTGGAGTGATGCACCTTTTTGCTCTTAGATTATTGACAAAAGTCAAGAAATTGGTTTCTGCTCGATATCTCTTGAAGGATTGGATGGATTTGATTCATATTTGGTAGAAAGATGTATGGTAATATTCAACTACAGCTCAAATTCGATTTCCGTCAAAATCCTGGCATATTAATTAGGTGTTCTGAGCTCTGATTGGCGGATATTTTCTGACCTCTAAAGTCTTTATTTATGGACCAATTTTGACGAAAATTTATATTTGGCTTTATATTAACAAGACCCAGGTCAAGTTCGACAATGGATGGAATTGGCTCATAGTAATAAGGTGATCTGAACTGTGATTGGCTGACGGTTTCAACCTCTAAAATCTTTATTGATGGATTTTGATGAAACTTGATGGCTTTATTGATATCTACAATGTAGTTACAAAGCAGTGGCATCTGTGTCCCATGGACGCATTTCTAGTTTTTCTAACGTAATTCATCCTTGTAATACCATTGAAGACATTGACTGCATTGCCAGTTTTTTGCTGGTTTTTTTTTCACATTTTTTTCCACATTATTTCCCCACTTATTTTACTAGAAAAAGGAAAAAAAAATGATAACAGTGACCAGATCACTTTCCTATACTTTGTTTTAATACTGTACATTGTGATAATTATTATGTTCTTGTGTTTTAAAAGCAAACAATAAAATATCAGATAAAAAGTAATACTTTTGTTTATGTATTTACACATGTGCACCTTAGCTGGAATGCTGAAATATTTGCATGACATTATGGTGACAGGTACATTTCTAGAAAAGGAAGTTTTACTTGAGGTCACTATATGTATTCATACACATTTATATATACCAATAATTACTGCCTTGTTTTTTTGTCATTTTGCTCAAGGCCAAGATCATTTTATAAATTTTAAAATGATTTCTGCTGAATGACTTTGATGTTTGAATCTGGAACATTTTATATCGGACACTTGATTGCTTTTGAGATCAAAAGTCAAGGACACTGTTACTAAAGTGGGAAAATGGTTTCTGCTCATTTGATATATAAATTATATCATATGACATTTTATAGACAAATTGCTTTTTTCAAAAGTCAAATTTTGTTAGAAGAGTATGTAGAGGCCATGGACCTCTAGCAATAATTTAGAAAATTGCAAACTTAAAAGCAATGAAAAATCAAGTTTGTTTGACCTTGACTTAAAGAAGCTCCATTGAAAGTGCATGAAGTGAGAAAATGTATTGACAGTGTTGATGTAACTATTAGGTCATAATGAATTATTTGCTACATTATCATCCCCGCCGATCACCTAATTTTCATGCCGACCCAATCCTTATTTTCATAAAAAAAATGTAGAAAATTTAAAGAAAATAAATAAAATCCCCTCCCCTCCCACATCCCCCTTTTTAAGCAAAAATTTGTTGATAATCTAGCAATTAATTTATAATGGCTGTTATTCAATTAAAAATAATTAATAATTTCATGTATAACAACTGCTGCTTAATTTTTAAAACTGTAGGAGTTCCTAGAAGGTGACCCAATATTGTCTGAGTACAAAGCTAAGGTGACAATGTTCAAGAAGCTTGAAACAAATATTGATGACATCCAGACATCTGAGACTGTTGGCCCCATAGAGTTATTCACTGGTTAGTAGCTCAGTATATATATTCATAAGGAAGGATAGTTTTATATTGCTCTAGATTGTGATAAGGTACCCATATTGTAATATATAGCCCAATATATTATTTTTTATATCTCTGCAAATGAAGTTTGAGAGGGGGCATATATAGGAATCATTGTGTTGGTTGGTCTGTGTCGGTCAGCCTGCCAGTTAGTCTGTCAGTTGTCCATATACAAAACTTGTGGCTATTTTTACAGTTTTCGTGATTGACTTGAAACTTTGCAAACATCAAGTGTAAATGTACATGACACAAACTTTGTTACACAGGTTTTACGGGGCCTAAACTCAGAGCTGTTGGAAATTGGTTTTGTTGCAAAGGTTGTTGAAAGAACAGCATATAAATCCTTTACATGTTGCAGGGTCAAATGTTGTACACAGTGTAATTTTAAATACAATCTGTTATATTAATTACATAGTAATGAAATATGAATATCAGCTAGGCAATAGGTATGGTAACTATTAAAGTGGTTATTGGCAGGCAGACACTTTGAAAGTAATTGCTCAAGGCCACTGTTTGTTTTTAATTATAAAGATGAAATAGATAAGCCCCTTACCTTGTTAAAGAAGTGAATGTTTATTACATGTACTTTATTATACAAGATATTTACCGGTATATGGAAAGCTTTAAAATTATTTTTGAAACTAATTGTATGAAATAAAAAGAAACCTAAAACTATGTTAACTTTTGGTCTTCACATAAAACTAATACTTTCAATAGTCAATATCAACCTTAATTTAATTGAGAAAAACAAAGTTTCACAAATTCAACCATGTACTTTGGAAAAGACAAAAAATATTTTATATGCAGACTGATAAGGACTGTATATAATCATAACCAAGTTTTAAGAATGTATGTACAGACAATTTTATGAAAAGTCGACAGACTTCTGGACCCCCAACCGCTCCCCCATGTATAATCTCCAGAAAAAGTGTTGTGTGAAAAATCATCCAAATGGCAGTGTGTCTGTTTAAGTTAAGATCTGCCAGTAACTTGCAGAATGATGTGGTGTTGTTACTCTCAAGTTTACATTTTCAGAATCTCTTAAGTTGGCCCTGAGAGTTGAAATCAAGGCCTGGAAACTTCTGTTTGGGCGAGAGTTGAACAGAACATTTAAGGAGAAGATGGAAGAAATTCTTTCCTTTATTGATGATTACAGCAAATGTCTGAGCCGATCCATCCGTGACCTGGAAGATGTGAGACAGGCCATGTCTGCATTGGCAGATATCAGGGAGCATCAGATTCACATCGACATGTCACTTGCTCCCATTGAGGTTAGTGGAAGTGTTGCCTTGACTTTATTAGCACAAGTGAATGTTACTATGAATTATATAATGCAGTAAGCAAATTTCATGTTGCACAGATTAAGTATTAAATATGAATAAAGTGTTTTATTGTCTTGTAAATTTTAATGACAATACTAAGTCTTGCAACTGTTTAAAAACTATTTTTATGTTGACGTCTGTACCCTTACGGAAACGTCTTACATGTGACATATATGAGAAAGTAATAAGACACATATTTGTGCCTTATATGTCCTTTATACTAGATTTCATATATGTCCAATATATTGATTTTAAATGCAAATGAGATATAAGACCCTTATAAACAACATATATGTGGGTTAAAAATTTGTTTCACATAATTATATGCCCCATATATGTGTCATATATGTCCCTTATAAGTTTTCAGACATATATGTGATCTACATATAAGAATGCCCCTTATAAGGCACATATATGACAACCACATATATGTGACATATATGTCCCATATAATCCAATATTGGCTTAAAAACTGTTCAATATGTCAATACTTCTGCCAGCTTGTATACAGAAGATATTGTAGTATAGATTTGATAACAACAATACCTTTGGATGCATGCATATATTACACATTAATGATCAGCCCCCATCTTGATCACTTTGACTTTCCGCTGTACAGTGGGACCACCACAAATATAATACAAACACTGGATTTTCTTATATTCATAAGATATGTATTTTATTTCATCATCAAGGTATTTACATAATTATCTATATTGATGTGCTTTGATTTAAGCAAGTAAATTCCCAGAAAATTATTGTTATTGAAATCTTTCAATTGTTAGCTTGATATTTGTGGATGATTTATCAAGTCCCCTTTGATCCTTGAGTAAAATTGTTTCTGTAAACATTCTAAATAAGTTTCCATGTAAAAGAGACAGTTGCCAATTAACATCAAAACATTCTCATAGATCAAGAAAAAGAGAGATAATAATGTATATAGTACAACCATAGTTCCCATTTAATTCTTAAATATTGTAATCAAATCAAATCAAACAAAATTATTCTTGCAATATAAAATGTTTGCACTATATATCTCTTATAATCCAGCATAATATTAGATAAAAAACATGTTTCCTCTTTTCCTTTGTGTGTAACTCTTCCATGAATTTGAAATATCAGCATAATCATGGGCTCACAGTATCATGTTACCAATTGTGGCAAGTATGTATTGACCTTATAGACAATAATGTCTTATAACTTAAAAATGCCTTATACTGGACTTACATGTGCCCCATTCCCATACAACTGTCATATAAGGGACATATATGTGGAGATGAGTTAGACATATATTGGCCTTATACATATCACTCACATAGTCAGGATTTCATGGCAGTTATATGTGACTTATATGTCTCATATATGTCCCATATAGGACTCATATAAGGCACATATAAGTTACATATATGTTGGTGACTTTAGATTCCATAAGGGTATTCAGTGGTAATAATTAGTATTGAAATATATGTATAAAAAAAGCACTGCCATACATGTTACTGATTATGCCACAAATATACATAGTGATATAACTAATTAAATAAAATTGACATTATCCTTATAGCACCTAATTTATATGAAAAAGTATCAAGTTTATATAGAGTAAGAAGGCACTTAACACTAATGGTACAATTTATGTTTTCCACATTTACCTTAAATTCACTTAAGTTCCTTGCAGTTATAGATTTTCAAGTTTCATTAAAACTTATATTCCTTTCATTTGTCATAGTTGTAAAGCCAGACTGTGATGTTGGAGAATAATATATATATATACACTAGGGTACTGTTAAAACGCGAAATTCTTTATAATGCTTTTTTTCTGTGGTATTTTTAAATAGATTTATTAAAAACTTGTTGTATAATAATTAATAATTGATAAAAATCTCACCTGTTAGAAAGCCTGTTACATTTTTTCAAACTGTGACCATGTATTTGTGCACATTTTCATGTGTTTGTTTTATGGTACTTTGGCCGGATATAATGTTGCCAAATATTGTTACGCAATGCACCTTGGGATATTTATAATGGGGTTCCACATATATTGCGGTTTCATTCCAAGGATCCCGGCAACCATGTTATAATGGGATCCGAGTGTATATATTTATATACAAATAATGTTTAATACTGTATTTGTTAACATTTCCCAGGAATCATATGCCATGCTACAGGACTTTGGAGTTACAGTCCCTAAAGAAGAAAATGACAAAGTTGACTCACTGAGATATTCATTTCAGAAACTTATTGCTATGTCAGTATGTATGACTTTTGGTTTAAACAATATTTATTTGTTATTAACATACTACATAATATACATTTACTCATTGCACAGCAATGCATAACAAGATTGAGAAGGAAGCTATTTCTAGCTTGTACAAAGTCTCTCTTCTTTATGGCTATTTTTAAGACCATTATTTGTTTCTTGTATTTTTGGTACAAGAAAATTTAACATGCAACATTTACATTTCTACTGCAATCAGTCTAAATTAACTGTATATTTTTTAAGAACTGCATTTAAGTTTCCTGTTAAAAAACATTTGCAGCTGGGCTGAGCGAAAAATGAGCAGTTTGTATTTTGAATGCATATTTTGTTTTACTAGTACAATGTAATGTTGTGAGTTTCATGTGATGTTTGTTATAAAATACTAGCACTTACTAATTGTGTTGACAATGTTGCTGTTCAAGTCGTAACATTTGCTTTGCAGTTTAATGCATATGATCTGCTTTATTAATATCAGAAAGGCAAAATAATGTAGCAGTTTTATCTAAAACGATTAGAAAATATATTTAATGTAAATATGAGTATTAAAAGCACAATTTTGAGTTTTAAACAGGTGATGAAAAACATTTGTTTGGTTAAATGTTGCCGAGGGCTTCATGAACATTAAACTAGCCTAATGTTTTTCATCTGACACCTGATGAAAACTCAAAAGGTGTTTCTAATCCTTAATTGATTTGTATAATAAATCTAATTGGCATAAGATCTCAAGCAGTTTCTTGAACTGGTCAGATGTTATAAGTAATTTATACAGAATAGTGAAATTCTTGATCGGTTATACAAATTACGAACTGTGAGTTCTGTAGAGCCCCATGAACCATGACTTATCTTGAATGTCATTTAAGATGTCAATTTTGCAGGACTGGTGTAGCAAATAAAATATTTTAAAACAAAAAACTGATCTATTGTCTAAGGTTTTCTGTAGTGAAATAAAAATACATGTGATTTATGTTTTGGGAAGTTATTTAAAGCATGCATTAAGAAAAAATTATCATGCAATGTTCATTTGTTTGTAGAACAAAGTCCAAGATGATCTTGTGAGACTTCAGCCTGGGTTTAAGGAGGAACTTTTAACATCAGTGGAGGTGTTTCACAAAGATGTTGGAGATTATACGCTTAACTATGATGACGTTAGTTTTTACTGGCATTATTACATTATATTCAGATAACAATAGTATCTGGCTCCGTTTTCACCATTAACACTTTTTTTAAATACTTCAAAACTAAAATCTAAAAAAACCTTAAAGTCGATCATGATTTAAGACTGGTTCCAGTAAAACTGCATTGTAGTTTCATTAATTGTTATCCAATATGTGATAGAATAATATTGAATCAAATTTAAGTTAAGTTTTTAATTATTTAAGTAAAATGTTTGTGAAACAAGTCAGATTAGATGATCAAATGTTATGATTGATTGAATATTTAGCATCATTTTTTATGCCATCAAGGGCTAACAGACGATTAGTTACCCAACTACTGTTTCCTGGGATCCTAAAAGGTTAACCTGTACACCCTACATCTGCAAGTAACTGATAACTTTCCCACTTACATCAGCGGTGAGAGATGAATGGTAATGAGACAGTGTTGTACATCAGTCATCACAGAGCTGCTGCCGGGCTCAAATGTTATGATATTAATTATAGTAGCTGTATTAAATGTTAAAACTTTGATTGCTCACCTGACCAAAGTCTCAAATAAGCTATTCTGATCGCTTTTTTGTAGTCATTTGGCCTGATATATATATTTACATTCTTGCACCAACAATGAGAAGTAATTGCCATTGAACATATATTTTTTTGTAGATTATCATATGAATGGATACTTGTGGAGCAAACTTCTTCCACAGATTTTGTTACATTTCCATTAAATTTTGCGAACATGATCAGCATGGTATGCATGTTGTTTGACATATTTTTTGACACATATTTTTATGGCTTTTACCATATTTCTGCTGATTGTCGTACTGAATCTTTCATTACAGGATCAGCATGGTGTGAAATTGGCATAACATATATTCTTCTGACCTTATGTTTTGCATTTTTTAAAAGGGAACCATAAAATTGCATCTTAATGGCTGCTTAGGTTATAAATCCTGCATTTCTGTAGTGAGTGAGGTATTAAAAAAGTATGTGGCTGTTTCTGGACTCTTAAAAAATGCTTTAAATGTCTAAAATTTAGAAGCCACTTAAATACTCATTTGTCTGTGTGTAGGTCCACACTAATCCTGAACATCATAACTCCCAAAAGTACACAAAAGGTACACCAACAACATTTGGAACATGTAGATGGAGAGTTATGTGGAAGTGCAGAGCAAAAGAACCACTCTTTAATACTGACATAATTATATTCTCTTTTGCACCTTATTTTTGGTTAGTTTACTGTCCAGAGAATATCTTCAAAAATATGGAAGAACCCAATGTCACTTGAAAATGGATAGAGGGCAATGTATGGAAATGCCAAGAATAAGAACCATAACTTTTGAATGATGAAATTTCTCTCTTTTGTTCTCTTTTTTTATCCTGTTAATATTATCCTGTTTAATAATAACCAATGTCATGATATTACAATAATTCATAAATATGTTATAATATTGACCATTACATAGTCAATGGATATTAAATGTTTTTGGATCTTTTATTAGATAATTTAAAATCCATAGTCTAAAATAAATTGCAAATGTATACATAAAATTAAAAACATTTCAACATATACATATAACAAAATATGTTAGTTACAATGGTAACAGATTATGTTGTACTCTTTTAGAATGGACCAATGGCAGAAGGGATATCACCAGTGGAAGCCAATGACAGACTTCAAGTTTTTCAAGTAATCCAATTGTAAAATTGTTTCATGTTTGAATTTTTTTTCTGTCCTAATGATTCTGATACACAGGTAATTTTTTAGCTCTACTGAAGGGTTTACCCGATGGCGCATTATCAGAAACCACTAGGCCAATTACTGTCTTAAGGGGTCAGGAGGGACATCAATACAGTTTTCTAAAGAACTGGGTGGTAAAATTTGTTCATATTTGGCATAAATTATCCCTGTATGTAGGGTTTGAATGAAGGTAAGAATTAAGGGGCCAATATTTATAGAGGTCCTATAAGGGGACTTGGAATTTCACATACTAAGGATACAATGGGAAAACAAAAAATTCTATTTGTTTCATCTATTTGAGCAAAATTATTATTAAATTTTTGTTCTGAAGCATCATCTAGTCATAGAACATAAGATTTGGTGCAATAAGGAGAACTGCCTTTCTATAAAGGGCCAGCATGGGTCACAAAAGAGTTGAAATAGAAACATTGATCATACAATTTTATGAATAATTGTTGTCAGTTTGATTAACAATAACACGGAATGAATTTAAGAATCTGGGACAACAAAATCTTTGGTAATACAATTGCATTAGGAAAATAAAGCCCTCATATTTTGGACTCATGGAAGATTGAATCTATTCAAATGAGTTTCTCTTGTTAATTTAAGTCTTTGTTATAATTATCATTATTATTATTTTTATTATTATTATTATTATTATTATTATTATCATTATTATTATTATAATCAAAAAATGCATTCTTTGTCTCCTGCACTAGGTGAGCCCTGGCTGCTTTTCAATGAATCTGCAGTAATATGCAACTAAAACACATATTGTGTTGGGTAAGTGTGCCTTTCAGTTTAGCCCTTGAAGAGACCGATACTCAAATAAAATGATGTCTGGCACACTATTTCAGGAGTCTGAATTCCTAATGGAGTCATGTGGAAACATTTTTTGTTTTACAGAAATAAACTATTTCTGCTGCAATAAGTGTTTCACTTGTGGTAATGTCAATTCCAGAGTCAGTTTGATGAGTTGTGGACAAAATTCAGTATTTACAGTGCTGGGGAGCAACTGTTTGGTCTGACAGTCACAGACTATCCAACTCTTGGAAGAATAAAAAAGGAATTGAACCTTCTGCAAAAACTATATAGCCTGTACAGCACAGTGATGACCAGTATCAATGGTTACTTTGATATATTGTGGACAGAAGTTGATATTGAAAAGATTAACCAGGAGCTTTCTGATCTCCAAAACAGGTATGTTTTTAGCCCATCTGAGCTGTTTCTGTACATAATCATAAACATATCCTTAAATAATGTGCACAATTTCTTTGAATGTTGGGCAGAAACCACTGACCATTTTGAAAGGGTACTTGATCATCATGTTCCTTGGCATTGACATTTTTACATGCCCACCACTGAAGGTGGAGGAAGCGACATTAGGATTAGGGTTGTTCCTTATGTCTTGTACATCCGTCACACCTTCTGTTCCAGGCTGTAACTTTGGATAATCTGATTGTAAAATACTTGAGATGCATGGCATAACCGATATTCCATGGCTTTTAGCTGCGCCAATACATACAGTGGTACTATTATAGAGTATCGTTTTTTTCAGCAATTTCTTTAATCGGGAGTTCACGGAAATTACTGAAGTGAAAAGGTGTCATATTTTTGTATCTGTTTACTTAAGAAAGCAATATTTCGGCATTGTACAATGTTGGTATTTGAAAAATTATCTCATTTCCTATGCACCCTCTAAATGCTCAAGTTAAAGCAGTTCTTGATTTTTTATGGATCTGTCGGATTAAAGTTACTTTTCAATGTACGAAAAATAAATTAATGACGTGAAAACTTGTTTGAGTCTTTACTTTTGATATTTGATGTCTGCACACAATTGCTATTTACTACGAAGGCTGAAATGTAGGAGCATCCATACCAATTGTGTAACGCACAACAATGAATATAGTCCCTTGAAGGAGTTTCCATACTAATTAGCATATCAACAATGAAAATAGTCATTGAAGCAAATGTAATATTACCAGCTATCTTCATGTCATCAATCACGGTTGATTTCGAATTAATGTTAGATTCAGAAATGTTAAACATTATTACAGAAAAGTTCTGTAATATGCTGTTATAGGCCATATGTCGTGTAGATTCAGATCAGTCCATTTAAAGGGATTATATTGGCAAGTTACGCATACACGCTGTTAATTAAGGGTGTCTGGAATTTTAATCATAGTGTATTATTGAAAGTATTTTACAAGTAAACAAATCAGTGTTATCGTAAAGGGTTTTCTGAGTATCTAATTTCAACAAATATAGGATAAAATCACCATTTGAAACGGTTTATTTTGTAAACAAATCGTAGAATTTGTTTGAAGCAGAAAATACGAGAGGTCGCTTACCTTGAGAAACCCAGTCTAAATATCGGGTCCTTAAAATAGGCGCATAGGTTATTGCAGTCTCATTTATTAGCGATGTTTTAAGACTTTTTATAATGAATTTTATATTTATTTTGAAATACACAGAGTAACCTAATGAAAATATTCTCCATAACATAATCAAACATTAAAACTACAAACTTATCAATTGTATTAACTTCGAAATATGACAAGTTGTCTATTAAAAAAACTCCTTTACCATATTTTTATGCCAACAATATTTTAATATACCGGTAGAATAGAAAAACATGCACTATGCACTATTGAAATGCATTATTTATGCATCATTGGATACCCCAGGGTGTCGGTTTTATACATCATGATGGATGAAGAATATGGCAGTTGATACCGGGCGGGGGAATATCTGACGATGCATTAATGAACACAAACTTAAACTTTTTTCAACACAGGATGGCATACCCATCCCGTACTCACCCAATCTCATTTCTTGTTACATACTGAAATGTACTATGTTTTTAATATGAATTACCTACGATTTTCTAATGAGAATGGCTTCATAATGGTCAATATCAGTATTTCCCCCTGTGGCGAGTGTATTACTATCATTCCTTGGTTCATGAGTTTGAATCCCCATCCAATCACAGTCTTTGTGATGATTGATATATGACGTTTTGTCTCATTGTAACGTCTCACCGCTGATTCAAGTGGGAACATAATCAATTACTTGCTGAGATGGGTGTGTCGCATCTCTCAACGCCAATTCAAGTGGGAACTTTATCTGTTACTTGCTGGTAACCAGTACTGGTTAACCTTCCAAGATCCCAGGACAGAGAAGTTAGGCTAACTGATTGTCTTTTAGCCCTAGATGGCATAGTAATGACTAAATATTCAAACAAACCAACAAATGGCACCTTTCAGGACCTTGAGTCCTTTGATTAAACTTTATAGTTGTCCTAAATTGTAAAAGTAACGTATAATAAGACAGTTTTACTTGGTATTTATGTTACTATTAAAAATAAAAAATCACATGTGATACTATCAACAATATCAAGCATAATCAAAATGGCGTATGAATGGGAAATTGTTCTTAACGTTGCAAATCTGAGGTCTAAAATAAGATATTGTTGTTTGCCCTTTACCTACCTACCCAATAATATTGCCCTTACTTGAATGATTTTATAGCATTCCCTAAAAATAATTATCTTTATCGTTTGTTAATACCAAAATGTGCAGATTGTCACTTGGGTGGTCCACGTTCGAATCCCTTGAAAAGAACGATATTTAATTATTTATTTTCCTGGAAACACTTTTTTTCTATGGTTTCTCATATTCATAAAAATCATGTCCGTTTATTCATTCATATTCTTGCACACATCTAGCAACCATTCTTATACTGATTGTTGATGGAATTGGCCGAGTGTATCTGATTTCATTGAAAATTTTAATTTCCATCAGCGAAGCAGCTCATTTGTATATTGGAATGATCAGTAAATATATATAGAAGAGTATTATTGGTTTTTTTGGAAGGCGAGCAAAGCTCTGACTTCCTTAGCTGTCGTGCAGCCCCAGCAATCTGTTATACTAACTACGTATGGCAGGAACCGCCATATTCATCCGGTCGATAAAGTAGTTCACAACTTTCAACACGCATTTACCGTAGCAGAGGGCGTATTATACAACACAAGTTTCAAAGTTTTTTATTTATTGCAGATGTTTTTCTTTACAAAATTTCAGAAATACGATACATGAAGCATACAATTTGCATGGAAATGCGGAAGAATACTCTTATCTCGCTGTGCTCTAAAAAAAACGCGGCAAATTTCATTGATAAAAAAAATCTTTTACGCATTTACTACTATGCATAGTGACGTCATCTGGTGTGTGGGGGTGGGGGTGGGGGGGGGATATAATCTCTCACACCATCCGACATGTAATCATTAATGGGGTGAAATATTGACATGTTTTCGATATAACTCTTAGTTTGAGTAAATAGTGATTGTAAGTGAAATTTTATTTACTACGGATAGTCCTTTTTTAATTTTGATAGTAAAATAATGAAATTAGGTTCGGGGCTACATTTGTTGTTTATAGAAAAATGTGCCAATCTGTCATCTTATGCAAGCAGTGTATTGATGAACATATTTAACGGTTAATTAGGTCATCCGACCATTATGTTTGTTGTGTTTCTGTGTTGTATTTTTTAGATTGATTAAATCTAGGTCACGCAACATGGTTTATAATGCTATTAATTGATTATTTATATCGTTGATTGAAAGCTATATGAGAATCGAACATAACTCTTGTCAATATACGCATAAATCTATAAGTAGGTCATGTTTGTTTGTGTCTAGACAAAGAGTTATGGATATGTGTTGTATATTCTCGGACAATCAGGAACATTTTGTGCAGAATGTGTTTCTTTATCCATAAATCATAACTATTGAACTGGAGATATTAAAATTGACTGGAGTTGTACATCACTACTCAATTCTTTCGATTTTGGAGAAACATCAGAATATGAAGGTTTGTTTGTGAAGCTTTCATATACTAGGTTGTTCATGTTGATAACTTTTATGTGGAGATGTGGAAAGGAATCCTGGACCACCACATTACCAGTTTACAAAATGTCCTGAAATGGATATTTTCACCAGGGTCATCAAATATTCAGTCCATTTTCACATGGAAGACGGTGTGTACCATGGTGTTTGCATTTTTTCAAATGTATTATTAAAACCGTTTGATAGCTACTGTTGGAAAAGTATTGATATGGACTCTGTATTGTATGCAGGAGATTATTTATACAGATACACAAAAGAAATAACATATCTGAAATCTAACCAAGTTTTCTAATTTTCCTAACCTACATTTTTGAATCAACACAAGTAGCAAGCCTTCCCTCAGGCCCTTCAGGCCTTTGATTAAATCCATAGAAAGCAAAAAAATTGTGAAATTTTTTTTATACCCCTAAAAAATTTTGGGATGGCATATAGTAATTGCAGCATCCATCCGTCCTTCTGTCTATCCATCTGTCCGTCAGCCCGTCTATCCTTCCGGTATTTCGTGTCTGGCCTGTAACTTTGTCATGCATGAATTTTGTTGATACTTGCTACAAATGATCAGTATAACATAACGACATGTGGCGAGTAAGACCCACACCCGTACCACAAAGTCAATGTCACAATTTGAGTTTTTTTGACAACACTGAGTCTGTGTGAAATTTCGTGTCCGACCTGTAACTTTGTCATGCATAGATGGATTTTATAAAAACTCGCTACAAATGATCAACATAACATGACGAGATGCTGCGAGTAAGACCCATACCCGTAACTCAAAGGTCAAGGTCACACTTTGAGTTTGTTTGACAACACTTTCAGTCTGATATTTCGTGTCTGGCCTGTAACTTGTCATGCATAGATCGATTTTGTTAATACTAGCTACAAATGATCAACATAACATGATGATTTGTCGCCCATTACACCAAGATTCCCACTTCAAAAGTCAAGGTCACAATTTTGTTTGATGACACTTTCAGTCTGATTGAGATTTCGTGTCTGGTCTGTAACTTTGTCACCTATGGATAAATTTTAAAAAATCATTGGCTCAATTCATCAGCATATCATGACGTGTCATGCATAAGACCCACATGTGTACTTCAAAGGTTAAGGTTACACTTTGTGTTTGTTTGACAACACTGAGTCTTTGAGATTTCATGTCCGGCCAGTAACTTTGTTATGCATAGATGGATTTTATAAATACTTGCTACAAATGAATACTTGCTACAAATGATCAACATTACATGACAACGTGTACACTTAATACCCAGACTCCCACTTCAAAGGTTAAGGTCACAATTTAACTTTGTTTGACAACACTTTTTGAGATTTCTTGTCTGGTCTGTAACTTTGTCATCTATAAATAAATTTTAAAAGTACTTGGCTCAGTTGATCAACATGACAATTAAGTGTCAAATGTTAGACCCAGAACCTTTCATCAAAGGTCAAGGTCACACTTTCATATTGCGTGTTTGGTCTGTGACTTTGTCACTCTATTTATTAAGATGACATGACGAAGTGTCGTAAGTAAGACCTAGACCCGTATCTCAAAGTTCAAGGTCACACTTTTAGTATGTATGACAACACTTTGAATCTGTTGGAGATTTCAAGTCCGTCCTTTAACTTTATCATACATGGATGGATTTCAAAAACATTTAGCTCAATTTATCAATTGATCAACAATTGATCTGAAACTTTATCTTACATTTAGGGATTTTAAAATAGCTTGACACAAGCGATCAGCATGTCAAGATGATGTTTTACGTGCATTTAACTGTTATAATACCAAGACCATTACATCACATGTCAAGGTCATGCTTTAATGTAAAAAAACAACATGAAATTGTATGTCTAGTCTGAAACATCAATCCATTACTCTTGATATTCATGGATACATTGCTACCTATTATAACATATATTGTTATTTTTCACAGACCATTTAGGGGGCATGCGACACTTGCCAGTGAGATATCTTGTTTTTATTCATATAATTTTATATGTTCATTTCTTTATAAAATAAACATCTTTAGTTATTATGCAAGGAAAAATTACCCGTAATTCGATTAGACATTATGTCTGATAAAAACAAAATGTAAAATGTAATATAATAATTTACCTACATACCTACCCAAGATGAAAATGATGGGTAGGTGAAGGCAAATCAAACAATATTAATTTTTATTCAATCCTGATATTTCGAGGCATTTTGGCTTACTCAACATACTTACTATAAAACTGCAGTTTGCCATGATACTTTTTTTCTCGCAGTACCCACCTCTATAAAATACTATTGATTGATGAGGCATGAATGATCCAACCATCCAAATGTCAAAGATGCTGTGGGATCAGTGGTTATTATGGCTATATTTTTCCTTCTGGACTGTAACAGTACATAGAAGCATTCTGATGTTTACCAACAGATCACCTGTTTGCTAACATATGCATCAAACCATTCCATTATCTTCCTTACAGAAATAATTAAGCTTTATATGTATGAATGTTTATCACACTTTTCCTTTCAATATACTTTTTTGTACAAGAAATTGTAAGCCAGAGAGCAGAGCATCTGTGTCCCATGGACACATTTCTACTTTATAAAATGTTTTTACCTTGTTCATTTGTATACTGCAGATGTCGTAGATTACCAAAAGGCTTGAAAGAGTGGCAGGCATTTCTCGAATTGAAAAAGAAGATAGATGACTTCAGTGAGTCATGTCCTCTTCTTGAATTGATGGCCAACAAGGCAATGAAGGAACGCCATTGGGAAAGGATAGCAAAATTGACTGGGCATACGTTTGATTTTGACTCTGAGAATTTTACTCTCCGTGATATCATGAAGGCTCCCCTTCTTAAATACAAAGAAGATATTGAGGTAAGTACCATTTTCATAGTTTCTATAAATAAAATTAAATATATTTTTCTGATTGCCCTGTGTCTGTTGCCTTTCTCTGGCACCCTCATATCTCATTGGATCTTCACAGAATTTACATAATGTACAACAATAAATCTCGGATGAGTACTTGAAATGACAAAAGCAGATAATGAATGTCATATTTATGGCCTTTGAATCTTCAAAAAACACCAGCATTTATCATTTGATCCTCACCAAGCCTAAGAAGTTGTAACCATACTATCTTGGACAAGTTTTTAAACTAGGTCATTAATGTTAGAGTTATGGCCCTTGAATCATCAAAAAGTGTCTTATTTTATGTTGTGCAGTCTCAAGTACTTGCAGTTGTCATTAGATATTCTCCAAAGTTACTCTATTGTTATATAACTAATATATCTCGGAAGTGTTAGTGAAATGGTCATATTGGATAACAGATATAAAAAAATGTATTGTTTGATGTTGTGAGCTCTCTAGTACCAGCAGTTTTCATTTTATATCACCAAACTTACACAGTAGTTATATAACCATAATATCTTGGACAAATTATGAAATAGCCAAATAAGATAGTTAATGAATCATCAAGGTGTTCAAGCCATCTGTATGGTAGCCAACTAAATTGTACTGTCAAACTTATAAAGTGGGATCTTGATCATTATTATGAGTTGAGAGTAAAAAAAATAAACTAAATAAAACAAACTCCCATTTAATTTTTGGTTTGGTCGCATGTATATAAGGGCCAGTTAAGAAATTGACTCTTGGCCTGACATATTTAAACGTCACGATCATGTGTTAAAAACACGGCATTCAATACAAGGAGATCACCATTGCTTTTCAAAACAGTGCATTATGGGAATGTACAAACCGCATTTAATACTAAAACCAGGCTATATGTACTGACTGACCCGGCCACTTTATGGCTGCAAGGAAAATGCAACTGTGGTGTGTATTAGTTGATTGTGGCATTTTAATGCACTAATTAGAATCATTATGCATTGCCCTTTGCATATTCAATAAGAAAATATTGAAAAATAAAATAAAAATGCCTTAATTGATGTCTTGAAACTGATCTTTTTTTTAAGATTTATTGTAGTTTTGAACAAGTTTATGTAAATCCTTTTCAAATAACCACCTATTTAATCTATTATGATATGCTGAAGCCATAACAACGGAAATAATAACAAAATCTAGCAGCTACAGTTGTTTATGTTACTTGATACAACAGAAATATATTTTCTTTAAAAACATGATTGAAAAACAAGGTGAGTTAACCAGTGTGGCGTATTTTCAGCACATTGCAAGAATCAGACATATCTCCGAACATGCACAAGTTCTGTTTTTAATTGATTTTTTAATTATATATCCACAAATCATTTTAAAATATACATGATGACAGTAGTAAATAATATTACATTTAGTATGTTAAAAAATTTATATAAGGTAAGTTTCAAGACCTTTTTTTAAATATGCAAATTGAAATTCATAATCACCATTTGGTATCACCAGGTTATTTAGTACCCTGTGCGCGGTTGTTTTAATTTTTTTAAAATAAAATATGTTGTTTCACTCAAATTTTGCATCTTTACATCAATAAACAAACCTGTTTCGTGTAAACTCAAATATATACATTCATTAAATCTATTTACCACCTCTTTTATAAGACCTAATCATTGGATGCTTTTTAAAAGCATCCAACTTGTTTTTATTAACTATGTTTTCCAGGACATTTGCATCTCAGCAGTAAAGGAGAAAGACATTGAGGCAAAACTGAATCAGGTTGTAGCAGACTGGAGTTCCAGGGATATTAGTTTTTCCAACTTCAAAGCCCGAGGAGAATTGCTATTGAAGGGTAGTGAAACATCCGAAATTGTAGCCCAGCTTGAAGATGGACTGATGGTACTAAGTTCTCTGCTTAGCAATAGGTATGTTTATTTCTGATTTTTAATTCCAAAAATAATAGGGATGACCATTAATGACTATTGCCATATTACTTTCTTTGCCAAGGGTACTTTTAGTAATTTTACTTGTCTAATATTGCTGGTTTCTTAGGTAATATTGTTGCAAGCCGGCTACTTCTCAGGTGGTAGAAGATTGAGGTAGTGATTTAAACTATTAAATAACTGGCTCAAGTATAAACTAAGGCAGACTCCGCTTTAGATATCTCAATTAAATAAAATTTTGAAAGCAAAAGAGTAAACAAGATTATGCTCAATTTTCTACACTTAAATTGTCAATCAGGTAATCATTGATAATCTACAGGTGTGAGTAACATGAATAATAATACTACAAAATGCCAACTTAATTCACTTGAAATAGACCTAATTAAATCAGTTTCCCAAAAATGCCTATAAGTCTGTTTTATTGCTCTATATTTATTACACTATGCTTAGATCTAATTCATAAAATGTGTTAAATTTAAGCTTTAGAAATTAAAAGTATTTAATACTAACTAAGACTTCCAAAGAAAGAGACACGGAACTTCAGGTGTATTTATAAAGGAAATGTGCGGAGTCAAGAATTCAGTTTGCACTGACTATTTATACAGAAACTGATCCCACAAATAAAAGTGCTGGAATCCCACAACATAATAGTAAGGACTCCCGAAAAATGACATCGTGAACATTGTCCTTAATGATATATTTGGGAAATCCTGCATAAAAAACTGTGGGATCGTCGTCCAGCAAATAACAGGAACTTGCAATAAATTCTACTATTCCAAAAATGCACGGTACCATCACCTTTAAACCAGTGATTAAACACTGTAAATGTATTAAAGTAATAAAATAGACTTTATGAATAAAAAGAACAAATATTGAACTACAATTTCATGCCTTTGTATTAATTTTGCATACATTTTAAAGTCTTTATTTTAACAAAGAAAAACTTAGTCAGTAATAAATTCTGGAACTGTTATGTATCTGGTAACCTAGATACAGGCTCCCAAAATGCTTTACTACAACAACAACAAACATGGCTTCCTCATCAATGACAGGTGCTCTTTTGATACTGATAGATCGATTTAAACAAAATACACGTAGTCATGACTATGACATAAGATGATAACTGACTAGATAAGGTAAAAAAGTTATGAGTGAAATAATGATAGTAAAGATTTAACTTATTTAAGTAGATTTAGCTTATATAAATGGTTATACCCTGCACCACTTGCGTATACAAAAATGTAAACAATAGCACATTTTACCGGAATATCCAAGCATAACAATATTACGCATTATTTTAGACCGAATCGTGGTAGAGTATCCGCCTGGCATGCAAATGGTCATGTGTTTGATCCCCGGTCGGGTCATACCAAAAATGATACTAGAAGGTTCCACGCTTGACGCTCAGCATTTAGAGGAAAGTTCTAGGCCTGGTCAGTCCAGTGTCGGTATTCTGTGACTTGGTGAGGTATCATACCATGTGTCTGCGGCATGATGCGACAGCGCTCAGAATACTGTCTGAAGTAGACACCGTCGCGATATGACTGAAAAATTGTTGAAAGCAATGCTAAACACCATACAATGACAACAACAATACAACTCATTATTTTGCTAACTGCTGAATACAAAATTTATATTTCAATGATTGAAATATAAAATCTTGCAACTTAAACCAACTTCCTGGGTAGAAACAGAACTAGATCTATTTTGATAAAGTGCATTGCTCAAACACATAACATATGTTACTGTTGGGATCAAGGTAATCTATTCTGGTTGTCCAGTGCCCATCATCCTTCGTTCTGCATATTTTTATTTATATCAAAACATGATCAATAAACTTTTCTTTAATACATGTATCATACTTCAACGCTTTATTACATATTTAAAATTGATGAAAAAAAAGTTAAGTTTAAGCATGATTTTACAAATATCAATTTTAAAACAGATGCATAACATTGACTTAATTTCAATAGTCGGTATATATATATAACTGTTCGGAATATTGCTGCATTCCAAAATCTTGATGTATTAAGGCATACTTGATTAGTTTAAATTGTTTATTACAATTTATACAAATCATGCTCAAAGTTTTCTTGGGTAAAACCAGTTACATAAGCATATGTGAAAAAAGTGTCTTGCATAAGAACACCAAACATGGATGTGGGATAGTGGAACCCACGGCCTTCTGATCCTGGATAAGTTGTTCTTCCACTGGACAATGTGCTCCATGAAACTCTTGGTTATGATTTTATTTAAAACAAATTTTAAGGAAAATTTAAAATTTATTGTAGATACAATGCTCCATTCAAGAAGAAGATTCAAGAGTGGGTAGGCAAACTATCCAATACAACTGACATCTTGGAGAACTGGATGATTGTACAGAATCTTTGGGTCTATCTTGAGGCTGTCTTTGTTGGTGGAGATATTGCAAAACAACTGCCACAGGTGATGAAATAATTATTTCAAAGAATAATTGCACAAAATATAACTTTAAATAGTAGAGATGTATTATAGTTTAGTATGATTTTAAAACTATTCAGTATGTTGTTTATAAGATGACTTGTCTGTTGTTTGTCTTCATCCTTTGACATCACTTTCGCTTAGACCCCAAAGTCCATTATATTTCAACTTAATATTCTTTCTGTGACCACAACGAAATGTTTAAGTAAGAAATTAAAAGGGTCTTGAGTATGTTTCATTGTAGAAATGTAATGAGACATATTCAAAAACACTCTCTGAGGGCTACACACTCCTGTGCAAGAACAGCTATAACATTTCATTATTTCTTCTCTTTTTATTTTCTGTTTCTAAGAATTGGTGTTCAAAAAGTCATCAAAATTATAAAAAAATTGCTAGAGATGAAAATTGTCTTATATAAACATGATTAACTTTCATTCTGACAATAAAAATCAATCAACGTAATACGAATCATAAAAAAAAATTTAAATTTTTGGGGAAAAAGGCACTTAAAAATATGAGTTCAAAACTGCTTATTTTCATTTCTAAAATACCCCTAGTTTTAAACTTTTTTTTATTTTGTGGAAATATTAAAGTAAAGCTATTTATTATGGAACGTTCAAAGTTGTTATAAACCTTTTTATAGTGTTTACACTTCATTAGTAATGTATAACTTGTTGGGCAGTTTGCGATGATTTGATGGGTCATCGTGTATTGTGCAACAGAATGGCTGGTGCTCCTATCATTGTGTATTGGACAACAGGGTGACGAAGGCCCTACCCATTTAATTTTGATTAACCCACATTCGATGATGTTATGGCCACTCCCTGTTGACTCATAGGAGATTGCGCAGTCAGTTTACATGTGTTGTCTCGTGATGAATTCAACAGTTTTGATGGAAGGTTGGATTTGGAATGGATATAAGGTTAAAGAATAGTTGTATGAGATGTTTTCTTTTAAAACAATATCTAGCAATGCAGCTGGTTTGTTGTGTGCCTGTATTTCACTCCTTGTTAATGGATAATAAAATGCCAAGGACTCAAAACTAACATCTGTTTTCATTTCTTACTGTTGTAGGAAGCAAAGCGGTTTCAGAACATAGACAAGTCATGGGTGAAGATTATGGTAAGGGCTCACGAGGTGCCCAATGTTGTACAGTGTTGTGTTGCAGATGAGACAATGGGACAATTGCTGCCTCATCTTCTTGAACAGCTGGAACTCTGTCAGAAATCACTTACTGGGTGAGTTAAATCAGCGAGTTTATCTCAGCCGTGTCTGGTTAAACAATGACATGTCAAGCATCTTAAATAAGTTTGATATCACCCCTCCATTAAATAATAAAGTAACCAAGTTTTACTGTATTTGGCATGAGCTCTTATGAGGTAAACAATTAAAGTTGTTTTTTTTTTAGTGGTTTTATTTATTAATATCCTTACCATGTATAGAAATACTTCATATATGTTAAAATGTTTAAAAACTATTGTTAAAACCAAAATTCCATAGTTCATCAAATTATAATCATTGTGGTCCTCTTTTATGTACCCTCAAGAATCATGTTTTTTTTCATTTGATTTTGATGTATCTGGGTTTCTGAAATAATTAAGTCATAAGACACATGTATCATGCCAAAAGCTTTATTCCTGTCTGGTATTGAATTAATAAAAAAACTATTGTAACTTGTATGAAATTTTAGCCATTTTACTATAATATATTTTTTTGTTTTCCTAGATATCTGGAGAAGAAGAGATTAGTATTCCCCAGATTTTTCTTCATCTCTGATCCAGCTTTGTTAGAAATACTTGGCCAAGCCAGTGATTCCCACACCATTCAGGTACAATCAATTTCTTCATGGGGAAAATTTTTCAAATGTAACTGCAATTCTCAAAATAAAAAACTTGTATATATTCTATTGAGTTGTGTATCGGGATCTATTTACCTGGGCATATTTGCCTAGGTTTAGTAGTCGTGTTTCGAAGTTTTGTAGGATAGATATTCTATAAATAGTAATAACTTCCAAAAACCGAAGGATGTCCTGAATTACTGCAGTTAAAATAAATTCATATTTGATTGTTAATATTTAAAGCAAAACAAGTGGAAGTGAAATCCTGCCTATACACCACTTGGTTTATTGTGAAACGGAACCGGTACATAGTGAACAATGGTAACCGCTGCAAACTGATGTATTTCTATAAAAATAATGTTGGAAATCTTTTTTTAAACTTAGAAAATTGCATATTTTTGGCTGAAATAGACATGCCCCAGCTGTAAAATACGATATGTTCAAAAGCAAATTGTTATGAAGTTCTGGAAATAAAAACTTACAAGTTTTTATAAGTTTTATTTTGCAGTTGAAAGAAAAAAAAAACAGCATTATACTGACTTCAGAAATGATGTAATAAATGCATATGCATTTCAAATTACATTTGAAAACTGGACTGGAAATGCATTTATAAATGAAAACTTACGTCAATTCCAAAATATAAATGATGATATAATTTTCAAATGTATTTTAAATGTGTTTCAGATACATTTTTGAATAGCGTCTGTATAAGGATAGGAAAATACATATGTATGCTTATGTGTAATTTACCTTTCTCTATTAAAGGCCCATTTACTAGGTGTGTTTGAGAACGTGAATGAAGTGGAGTTCCATGAGAAAGACTATGACCGAATTATGGCTGTTATTTCAAAAGAAGGCGAGAAAATCATGGTATGTTAATATAAAATTGAAAATTGATATTTGAAAATTGCATCCAAATGTTGTATAATTATATATATATATATATAAAGTTTCATGAAATAAAGTTGTGAAATATTTCATTTCATTAAATTTATTATCATATACAAGATATTATACATTCCTTTTTAGCTTTTCTGTTCAAGAATAACAGTGATGTTCAATAAGTAGTTGCATTTGAATCATAATTATGTAAAACATATAGAGGGCCTCAAGGAAGATTGGCTCACCCTCTATAAATAAAGAATTTACTTACTTTATTTACTTTAATATTTAAATTAAATATGTATACACATTTATCTCTTCTTTTCTTAGCTAAGTGTATTTACAATTCATTATATCAACATTTAAGTATGATGAAACAGCACACAGCTGTATTTCACTACTGGATGGTTATTATTTTCTGCAGCTGGAGACTGTGGTAAATGCAAAGGGTAATGTGGAAATGTGGCTTGGGGAACTATTGAAAGAACAAATGAGGTCCCTGCATGGTGTTATTAGAGATGCCTTCAGAACAATAACAGCACAAGAGTTTGAACTTCTTGGATTCCTCAACAATTTCCCTGCACAAGTAGGTTTTGTTAAATTAAAAATGTCTTATCTTAGATTCTTATACTCACTTTTCAATGTATTCTTTATCCTGAAACTCTTTCAAAAGTTGTAAAAAAGTTATTGATTTTTTAATAATTTATTGCTCATCTTCTTTAGCTTAGCTTATTTATATATTGGTGTGTGTCCATTAAACATCATTGCATGGTATTTTCTGGTGAATATTCATGATCTTAAGATATTAGATCTGTAATGGTCAATATTACAACCTTGCCTAAACTTGATTTCTTAGGTGTCATCATCCTTGAACGGATGTATTTCTGAAATTTTAGAAGATTTTATGGTCTAGAAGGGAAATTATCTAAAAGTGTCCAATGTCTATCCTCTAGATGGCAAAAAATGAACAACTACAAAACACTATTAAATAATTATAATTTTCATATATACACTATATATGATATATAAAAGGCATTTTTACATCACTACAACATAGCTGAATAGAATAATACTATAGAAACTAACATATATCTTCTCTCTTTTTAAATCTTAGAAAATCTTACTCTACCCCCACTTTTGAATTGTAACTTTTTTCACAAAATATTCTAAAACTTAACATTTTAAAATGTTCTAGCATCATTACTATTATAATTAACCACTTATGTTGTATGCAGATATTTTCCACATTGTTAGAAGTGAGAAATATTTAAAGATAAACAACTTTTATTGTCTTGTTTCCTCATTATATGGTATTTTATAAGATAAATATCAAAATAAAAGGCAGCAAATTTGTTGACATAGTGTTTTTTCCTTATCTATTACTAGCAACCATATAACATGCACTTTTTAAATAATGTATTTATGCAAATGTTTTTACTAAAATAATATTAATGGATGTAATGACAGATAAGAAACTATGTTTATATTGCATATATCATGAATGGAATGTTTAATAAATTTAAAACATATCCCCAACCACCCAAAAATAATGTTACTTTTTTTTTCCAAAAATATTTCAAAACATAATTATTTTCTATTATTCTTGCCCCAAACTATCACAAAACCCTTCTTATATTGTATATCAAACTATACTACAATGTTAAAAGTAATAAATGCATGAAAATAAAAAGCATTTGTCATAATCTTTGCCAAAGAGTGAAATATTTTATAAAAATTTACAACCATTAATTACACACCTACATTTTCAACACTGGATATTTTCTATTGAAAACTCTGATTTTAGATAAAGATAGTTGCTGATAGAAATATTACATATAAACTTTGTCTTTTATCTTCAGCAATAATTGTATATTTATTGGTTTGACTAGGCAAATAATGTACAAAATCAGAACTGGTAGCTACAACAATAAAGTTTATTTTGCGGGGTCAGAATCTTTTACAAATAGTTTTGGAATCATTGTGTATAAAAATGTTTTGTGTTTGTAACATGCATGTCTTTTATAGGTGAATGTGCTGATCAAACCATCTAAAAAAAATTGAGCGTTGTTGGTGATCAAACACATGAACTCTGGTTTGATAATCCAATGTGCTAAACTCTCTTATACCAACAAATCCACTACTTCAGTTCAGCTACAATTTAAGTTCAGATCAATATTACGTTAGAAATTATAACACGTGCACTGGCATTACTGTTTTGTTTCAATCAATATCAAAACGACGAATTCAAATATTACATTCCATTTTGATGCGTGGATTCGCATAGATTTTTAATTGATGTGGTTAAAATCGATATCAAAGTCGTTATTCTGATCTGCTTTCTTTTTAATTTTGAACAACAACCTCGCCGATCATGACTTGTTTTAGCTTCTTCAGCCATGATGGAAAATCCAGTGTGACCTCACTGCACACAAGAAAACAACTTGTCATGTGACAATTTTGTTAACTTAAGCTTCCACGAATGATTTTCCGGTTGGCAGAAATTCGTAACGGAAAGTTACGATTGATCACGGTGTTGCTCGATTTCTACCAGGAGCATTACAGATCTAATACCTTAAGCTTTTATAGAGTATGTTGCAATTTTGGGAAGTTGAGCATAGTGGATCAAGTTAGAAATCCAGCATTGCTACTATGGCCTAGGGGCAAACCCCAAGCCAAATTTTTTTTTCTCAAGAACACCCAAGTGTTAAAAATATGTATAGAACATCTTCAGGACAGCTGGTCTCAGACTTAATTTTAGATTGAAAGGGTTCTTAAGGGACCTTAAGAATGTACACACAAGCACCAGCATTAATCATCAAATCTTGACCAAACTTGTATATTAAAAAAATATGAAAAGAATGTCATGGGAAATATTTTAAATGTAAGTAAAAATACTGGTAGAAGGAAGGGACAGCAACTGCTCTAAAATTAATGCAATATGCCTTTACGTATATTACATTTACCTTTTGGTATCTAAACCAAAGTTAAAAAGAATGCCCATTTTCTTTCAAAATAGGTTGGCTTACTGGGTATTCAGATGATCTGGACCAGAGATGCAGAAGAAGCTCTCACGTTGGCTCGCTCAGACAAGAAAGTGATGCCAACCACTAACCAACGCTTCCTTGACATGTTGAACCGACTCATTGACCAAACCACCCATGACCTAACAAAGGTGGAGAGGGTGAAATTTGAGACTCTTGTCACAATACATGTGCATCAGAGGGATATCTTTGATGATTTGGTAGGTGCTGAACATTTTTTTGCAAAGAAGTGTGTTATTGTAGTTCATAAATTGGCTGTGGAGATAATTTCTGCGATTACTTGTCAGAAATCAAGGTTTAGCCATATACAGCACATTCTTTACATTTACTTGAGTATCAGATGAATGCCTGAATTGCTTATATGAGATTTGGGGAGGTGAGCATATATGTTTTGTGACATTGATTTTTTGATTGATTAAACATCATTTTTATACCATTAAGGGCTAACAGACAATCAGTTAACCTAACCACTTTTTCTTGGAATTCTGAAAGGTTAACCAATACTCGAGCACACTAATCTCTAAAATTGACTGATAACTTTCCCATTTGATCAGTGGTAAGATGATGTAATGTTGTATATCAGTCATCATCGAGATTGTGGCAGGGCAGGGATTGGAACTCATTCGTTATCGCTGGATTGATAGTCAGAAGCTCTTTTGACTTGGCTCTAAATCAGACCCTCTTTTTTTTTTTGGTTACAAAAACAACAATCAAGTTCAATTTGTTTTTAATGTGTATCGTTTCAGACTCGAATGCACATTAAGTCACCAACTGACTTTGAATGGTTGAAGCAGGCAAGGTTTTACTTCAAGGAAGATACAGATCAGTGTATTGTACAGATAACTGATGTAGACTTTACCTACCAGAATGAATTTCTTGGATGTACAGACAGGCTTGTCATTACTCCTTTAACAGATAGGTTTGTGGCCTTTTTAGGTAGTAAAGTAGTGTTTGGACTCAGAGATGAATTTTGATTCTCCAATCACTTTCAAATTGTGAGATTTTAAATATTCCCAAATTTATAAGAAAAACTGATTTCAAACTTAGTCTATTGATTGTAAAAATCACAACCAATGGTTGCGTGTTTTTTTTCAAGCTGAACATCTGAACATCAAAAGGTTACAGCTAACATTTACAAAATATATCAAGGGTGCATTCATCAACCATTCTTGAGAATGTTCCTAGACTTGAGCTTGAAAATCCAAACTTCAATCTTAAGATATCTAGTTTACCATGACAGATAGAATAATTGTGAGAGTTTATTTGACTATATATTAGATGCCACTACGTGCTTGCAAATTTTGGCATAAAAAATACCTCTAAGTGTGTATTTCAAAGTTTCTTGAATTAAGTCTGAGAATGGTTGGTGAGTACTGCCCCAGGCTAAATATAAATATTAAATTTTCATTTTTTTAATGTGCCTTCAGCTCATCCAAGAAAATCTCAAGTTTTGTGGTTGGAAAACCAGGCTTAAAATATTTTAAATGTATTGATATGAACTTTGTAAATGCTAAGTTCTGTAGTTTTCAGTGATGTAAAAAAATAAATAAATAAAGATAGACTCTTGGGAATTTTTTATTTTAGAGTAGAATTTTAAAAACTAAATACTGCTTGGAGTAGAATTTTGAAAATGTGACCTACTTGTCAACCAAGCCATCTGCACCCACCAAGCCATCTGCAGTTGTGATTTTCCACATACTGCAAAGAAATGTTCAGCATATGATATCATACATATGGAGTCTAATTAACTTGCCTATCCACATTTTCAATCGTTCATTTTGAACAGATTTTCTGAATTTAAACAATTCTCAAAATATGTCTGTATATGTTAGAACCTGTTGTTGTCATCTGGTATGTCAATAAAACTGAGTGTCTGTTTGATATGCATGCACAGCACAAAAAACTAATAACATGAAGAATATGAATATTTAAACGAAATATTTTGACAGATGTTACATCACCTTGGCCCAGGCTCTGGGAATGTCAATGGGTGGAGCCCCTGCTGGACCTGCAGGTACTGGCAAAACAGAAACAACAAAGGACATGGGTAAAGCTCTTGGAAAATATGTAGTCGTTTTCAACTGCTCAGATCAGATGGATTTCAGAGGATTAGGCAGAATTTACAAAGGTATATAATTTTTTGTTCACATGACTGACATTAAAGTATTACAGGTATACAAAATGCAGAGCTGGACTCGAAACTGTTAACAAGTAAAGCGACCACAAACAATATTTTAAGTTTAAAACGATTTTCAGTTTTAGAAACATCTTAAATATCTGGTGTGATATATCTAAACCAAAAGTTTCCTAAAATAAATGGCAATTTTAACACAATTTGATAGTTCATTTGAAGATCAATCTCTTGACTTTGTCTACTTTGAACAATGTTTTTGTGCCTTTGTTCAAGCACTTTGGGAGATTCACCTATTCATCCCTTCCAAGGTTGTACTAGGAGTTACAGTACAAACTATGTAAAGAATTAACAAATGAAAAACCAAACAGAAGAATTAAGAGACTGCCAAAAAATGGGAATATGTGAGATATATATATATATATATATATATATATATATACACTATGCATTATTATATTTGGTATAGGGTACATAATTTATATTGTAAGTGTTGAAAAAGAATATCAAATTCTCATTCCATTTTTTAAAAAAAAATATATTTCAGTATATAATACCATTAAAAAGTAAAACCCCAGTAAGAATTCAAAATGATGAGATAATAATTGTAATACATGTACATGCAAATATGTCACTTGTCTTATACAGGTCTGGCTCAGTCAGGGTCATGGGGGTGCTTTGATGAGTTTAATAGAATTGAGTTGCCTGTTTTGTCTGTGGCTGCACAACAGATATATATTGTACTCACTGCTAAAAAGGACAGGAAGAAGGAATTTGTGTTTACTGATGGTGACAATGTGGATTTAAATCCTGAGTTTGGTCTTTTCTTGACTATGGTAAGAAATTTTGTAATATTATCTGTTTATGGTAGATGATTTATTTAAATGACTTATTTATTTTACATTGATCCTGAAATGAGTTGTTGTATGGGTGTTTAGCATTGCTAAGATTTTCAGTTTTATCTAAACGGTGTCTTCTTGACAGTATTTTAAGTAATACCACACTGAAATATCATGCCGCATACACATGGTATGATACCCTGCCCAGTCATATTATTCTGACACCAGGTTGACTAGACCTAGAAATATCCTCTAAATGCTGAGCGCAAGATGAGGCTTCTAGTACCATTTTTCAAGTCTGGTATGACACTACCATGGATTGGACCCATGACCTTTTGTATGCAAGTTGGATGCTCTACCCCTAAACCACTGCTGTAGTGATCCTGAAACAAGTTCTTCCAACTAAATCATGCTTTAAGTATTCCTGGGTAGTTGACTCTGTATAATAAAAACTGTGTATAATTTTAGTCCAATTTATACAAACAGATTTTATAGTAAATTATTTTATAGTAAATTATCTTATCTCTGTGTTCTAGAATCCGGGTTATGCTGGGCGACAAGAGCTACCAGAGAATCTTAAGGTTCAGTTTAGAACAGTGGCCATGATGGTACCAGACAGACAGGTCAGTTGCATAATATTTGATGCTGCATATTATAACTCATAATTATGCACTGTCTTGACTTATAAAAAAATGTTCTTTGGAAGCATTTACCAAATTTACTCAATTTAGTATAACTTATAGGCAATTACTGCTTGGAAATGATAAAAATGACACCAGTGTGGGAGATATTAAACAAATATTCAGTGTTGAACAAATTAAATCTTACACTGTTTACAGGTCATTTTAGCCAAGTCCATCGATGTTAGAGCATTTAACATATACTGTAATCCCGCAATTGGTTTGTTATTGTGGTATGGTGAATTGGTCAAATACCAACAATTAGCTTTGACAATGCTGTCAATAAGTGATTTCAGAGATGCTGATGACATATAACAACGTCTTGACATGGCTTGATTGCCCTCGGTTATGACCAGTCAGATACAGAGACGGTCGAGTTGAAGCTTTGAACAAATTGCGATATTGTCTAATCGTTAACATCTTTAAGCAAAAACAGTTTTTGTTGTTAAGCCATCTTGCAAAAGTCAAAAAATTCTGTTTCTGATTTCATTATTTGATCTTTGCATTTTTATACCCCCGACAAACGAAGTTTTGAGGGGTTATATTGGAGTCACCCTAAGGTCGGTCTGTTGGTCTGTCGGTCCGTCGGTCTGTCGGTCTGTCGGTCGGTCTGTCCGTTGCAATTTTCCTTGTCCGGAGCATCACTTGAAAAGTACTGGATGGAATTTCATCAAACGTCATACAATGGTAGAATATAATGAGAGGAAGTGCAGTGTACAAGAAACATAACTCTATTTTTGCTAATTACAGATTTATTGCCCTTTGATATTTTTTCTTGTCCGGAGCATAACTTGAAAAGTACCGGATGGAATTTCATCAAGCTTCATACAATGGTAGAATATAATGAGAGGAAGTGCAGTGTACAGGAAACATAACTCTATTCTTGCTAATTACAGAGTTATTGCCCTATGATATATTTCCCTTTGATATTTTTTCTTGTCCGGAGCATAACTTGAAAAGTACCTGATGGAATTTCATCAAGCTTCATACAATGGTAGAATATAATGAGAGGAAGTGCACTGTACAGAAAACATAACTCTATTCTTGCTAATTACAGAGTAATTGCCCTTTGATATATTTCCCTTGTCCGGAGCATTACTTTTAAAGTACTGGATGGAATTTCATCAAACTTCATACAATGGTAGAATATAATGACAGGAAGTGCAGTGTACAAGAAACATAACTCTATTCTTGCTAATTACAGAGTTATTGCCCTTTGATATATTTCCCTTATCTGGAGCATTACTTTTAAAGTACTGGATGGAATTTCATCAAACTTCATACAATGGTAGAATATAATGAGAGGAAGTGCAGTGTACAAGAAACATAACTCTATTTTGCTAATTACAGAGTTATTGCCCTTTGATATTTTTTCTTGTCCGGAGCATAACTTGAAAAGTACCTGATGGAATTTCATCAAGCTTCATACAATGGTAGAATATAATGAGAGGAAGTGCAGTGTACAGGAAACATAACTCTATTCTTGCTAATTACAGAGTTATTGCCCTTTGATATATTTCCCTTTGATATTTTTTCTTGTCCGGAGCATAACTTGAAAAGTACCTGATGGAATTTCATCAAGCTTCATACAATGGTAGAATATAATGAGAGGAAGTGCACTGTACAGGAAACATAACTCTATTCTTGCTAATTACAGAGTTATTGCCCTTTGATATATTTCCCTTGTCCGGAGCATTACTTTTAAAGTACTGGATGGAATTTCATCAAACTTCATACAATGGTAGAATATAATGACAGGAAGTGCAGTGTACAAGAAACATAACTCTATTCTTGCTAATTACAGAGTTATTGCCCTTTGATATATTTCCCTTGTCTGGAGCATTACTTTTAAAGTACTGGATGGAATTTCATCAAACTTCATACAATGGTAGAATATAATGAGAGGAAGTGCAGTGTACAAGAAACATAACTCTATTTTGTTAATGACAGAGTTATTGCCCTTTGATATTTTTTCTTGTCCGGAGCATAACTTGAAAAGTACCTGATGGAATTTCATCAAGCTTCATACAATGGTAGAATATAATGAGAGGAAGTGCAGTGTACAGGAAACATAACTCTATTCTTGCTAATTACAGAGTTATTGCCCTTTGATATATTTCCCTTGTCCGGAGCATTACTTTTAAAGTACTGGATGGAATTTCATCAAACTTCATACAATGGTAGAATATAATGACAGGAAGTGCAGTGTACAAGAAACATAACTCTATTCTTGCTAATTACAGAGTTATTGCCCTTTGATAAATTTCTCTTGTCTGGTGCAGTACTTTTAAAGTACTTTTAAAGCCATCAGTGATAACAGTTTAATAAAGTTCATGAAAGAACCAAGTTGATGAATACATGGAGTTCGAGCAAAGCAGGTTCGATATTGTATTCCTAGTGCTCTTGTTTGTTTCTTATCCATAAAATTGTTGTCCCTCAACATAACTCGAAAAAGTATAACATTTATTGATTGCCATGAAAGCTTGTACACTGCACACTAATTAAAAAGACCGTTTTTAATTTTAACAAAACCATAAAAAAATTAACAATACAAAAAACTCAATCCATAACATTCTCTTTTATTAAGAATTTTTTTTGTCTGGAGCATAACTTTAAAACTATTGGATATAATTTAATAAAACTTCATACAATGGTAAACCATTTTCTGTCATGGCGGCGTTCGGGGATATTCATCACCTTCAGTGATAGGTCTAGTTGAATTTAAAAAGATCTAATGTTTTTATTTATTTTCTCATTGCTCGTCCACTAACACATGAATTGATACAATGTTTATATCAAACTGTCCTATATGTTAAATGTATGGGTAACTTCTTTAACATTTTAACAATAGATTGTGCTTGGTAATTTTTCCAATAGTTAATGTAGGATATAGAGGTATATACACTCATGCTAAATATGGGGGTTCTGGCTTTATGAACCAGACAAAAAAATTCCAAATCTCTTCAGTGAAATAATATAAGATTATGGATTACATTTTGAAAAGGTTTAATTAAGTGATAAATGTGTAAGTTGTGTCCCTTGAATTGTCAAACTAATTTAAGTTGAATGATTAAGCGCCAATGTGGCCTTCTTATTTTTTGGTAAAATATGATATGTAGTGAAATACCGAAAAAAACATAGATTTGCAAATGACATCTGCTTAATTATGTTATAAAATTAATTATTTCACATGCTTTCTTTCGCATTAGGTTTTGATCTTAACTTTACTTCCTTTACAAGATTAATATTAAATAGTGTTGTGGTTACTTATTTAAGATCATTATGCGTGTGAAGTTGGCTGCATGTGGTTTCCTGGAAAATGTACTTCTGGCCCAGAAGTTCTATACACTCTATAAACTTTGTGAAGAACAGCTCTCTAAACAGGTATGTAATGGAAGCATCTTTAGATTTTAACTGTATAAATATTTTCATAATTACTATTAAAGTAATAACAGGTATTTTTCAGATTCTTTTTTCCCCCTAACCCAATTTGAGTAATATTATAGTCTAATCATCCATTCAACATTTCCTGTCAAATCCACAACCAATTGAGTGATTTTAAAATGACGTTGTTGGCACAAATGATCACTAATGACATGACAAGTTTCTCACAGCATATATATATATATATATATATATATACTGTAGAGAGAATAATCATATTTTACTGTATTAACTAGGGCGTTAAATTTCTTACAAAAATTTTTAACTGAATGCTTAAAATCAAAGAAATATTTAGGCCAATTCTTAAATCTTACTTGCCCTGACCAAACATTCACTCGTCGTGGCAAGCGAATGAGTAGAATTTTCCAGCCCTGTTAACTATTTCTATCATTGATGCACATTTAGCGGATCCATGCTCCTGAAGTTATAATCACACAATATCATGAGTACATACACAATGGTATTCAGATATATAGATAGTTGTTTTGTTTATTTTTAAGTAAAACCCTAAATGAAGTCACAAAGTCCATATTTAGATTCATAGACCACTGGAGTTTTTGTCACTTTTGGCAATGAGTTATGTGAGATTTGGTAACTTTAAATTCTTCTGACACAAGCTTAAAATCTAGTCTTTATCCAATTCATAACACCTATGTTGATTTTGTCATCAGGTACATTATGACTTTGGTTTGAGAAATATCCTGTCTGTACTGAGAACACTTGGTTCCAACAAGAGGGCCAGACCAACTGACACAGAGAGCACTATTGTAATGAGAGTGCTCAGGGATATGAACTTGTCCAAATTGGTAGGTAACATTAACAACATGTACATTATCCATCAGTGACCTTTATGATCATCCTGCATATGACTTTGTCTGAAGCATTATTTGATAGATCTGAATTGAATTTTCATTATAAAAATAGCATTGTTTTGTGTTTTCTAGCAACCGCATTTGTATTTATCTTGATTCAAGTTTTATGATCTTGTCTGATGCCATGCAAAGAATGATAAATAAGCATTAAGTGTTACTCCTGCCTATCTGTTTATCTGTTCTTCCATGTGTGCATCCGTCAAATTGGTTTCAAATGTCTAGCTTCTGAAATGGTCACACTAAGAGGGTTAAGGTCAGAAATAGGTACAAAATTTTGAGTCCACTCAATATCTTGTCAAATTTTGAAATAATGTGTCACAATGTTCACAATCATGAATATACTTTCAGTCTCGGGGTTTGGCTCAACACTGTAGCATCTAGTTTTTTTACCTATACTGGTCAAACAAGAACTGCATTGCCGAAATGATTTCTATTTTTAGATAATAAAGATCAGTGTGTGCTGTAACATATGCTTCTATACATTTGGGTCAATAGTCATTTTCAAAGGATAATTTTAACCATTGACCACTTAAAAGATGGACAGTTATTTTATGATCTTAAATAACAATATTAGAAGTTTCTCCCCACTCTTATCTTAAAGAATTCGCTGACTTTAGAAAATATTTTCTAACTATTCACAGATTAATGTTTAACTACCTTCTTGCTTGAGAAAATGTCATCAACGTCATTACGTATGCGCCTACATTATATAGACACGTCAATTGTGGAAGATATAGCTTTGAGCATTAAAAAAAATATATTCCTGTTGTATTAAACTGTTCTTTCAGATATAAATAGAAATAGATCAGGAATGGACAATTTGCACAAGTCAGAACTATTGACTCATTAACCGGATAAAATCAGTTCGATAAAAAGTTGTCCAATAGCTCATTTTGCAGGAATAAGTGGTCAATAGTTAAATTTATTTGACCAGTTTTGTTTAGTTTTGAACCAGTCAGACTGAAGAATATATAATGTTACAGGTAGATGAAGATGAGCCTCTTTTTATGAGTCTGATTGCTGATTTGTTTCCTGGTATCACCCTGGATTCTGCCACATACGCAGAATTACAAGTTGCCATCTCCAACCAGGTCGAAGCAGCAGGACTAATAAACCATCCATCTTGGAATCTTAAAATTGTACAGGTTTGTATTGAATAGTTTAGAGAATATAAAAATCATAGTGTCTGTCTATTTGAACAACAATATATCTCTGGTGCATAGCTTTGTCATACATGGATAGGTTTTAAGATACCAAATGACCACCAATGCATGATGTATCACACACAAGATCCACGTCTATAACTCCAAATTAAACATACAATTTTTTTACAAGAGGTTGATTATAGATGATGATTTACCTAGTTGATAGTGGAAAACAATTTCTTTTTATTCAATTTCAATCAATATTCATTACATATCCAGTAAAATTGTCAAATATATCAAAAAGTATCAAAGTGTATGAATTTTTTTTAAACTCTTAGATATTATATTATACTATTGCCGTTATTAATGATTGAAAGCAATCAACATTAGACTTCTCCCATAATGATAAATCATGGCCTGTCCTAATCAAAATTTAAACAGGGTAGGTATGGTACCAAAAACAACATGTGTACAAAGTTGACATTTATATTTTCAACCAGATTCATGAAAACATTGCATTATAACGATTGCTGAATTGATGAAAATTTTTGAAATAGATTAGCAGGGTTGCATTTCTTCCAACTGTGACCTTGTCTTATTTGTCAAAACATGTTTTTCGCAAAGTCAATTGCTTATGCTTTGCTTTACTTATTAAGCTGTACGAGACCCAGTGTGTACGACATGGGATGATGACTCTTGGACCTAGTGGTGCAGGCAAATCTTGCTGTATCCAGGTCCTTATGAAATCAATGACAGACTGTGGGGCTCCGCATAGGGAGATGAGGATGAATCCCAAGGCTATCACAGCCCCCCAGATGTTTGGTAGACTGGATGTTGCCACAAATGACTGGACAGATGGAATATTTTCAACATTGTGGAGGAGGTCCTTAAAAGCAAAGAAAGGTTTATAGTTTTTAAATTTCATGTTTCATTGACCAGTAAGTTAGTGTAGGATTGCCTGTAATCCACCTGGTTTTGAGGAGGAAACCAAATGTAGATGATAGTTGCGTGTTCAAAACCAGGCAGAAAGGAGCAGGAAACATGAACTCTTTACCAATACAGCCATTATTGTAAGGCATGATTTCTGACAACCAGGCATAATTTCTGAAAGCCAAGCATAGCCTTTGACAATAATCTATAATTCAAAACAAGGTGTAAATTGACAGTGTAAGTTAAAAATGTACTTAGAATTATCACAAAGTTGTACCTGGTCAGTGAGTGGCAAAAAATTTGTACTCTTTAACTTTTTAACTCCGGTTGATTCAGGTTTGAAAGCGAACTATGGCATAAATTAAAGATCAGTATGATACAAGATTTCTTTTACTTTTTAGAAATTTTAGACATAAAAAGGCAATTCATGGCTCAACATAAGCTCCTATCTCGGACAAGTGAAGATCGGGTATGGACAAGTAAAATATAAAGCTGCAAGCTCGACAGAACAAGTTAATAATTAAGAAATTTAACAAAGGCAAAGCATAACAAAAGACTTCTTTTGCCAATATGATAAATGTATTGTACAATAAGTGCCACACATGCACCTTGACATTGGAATCAAATTCACTTGTAAAAAGAAAAGAAGGGAAAACATTTTTTTCAATGAACTCTTTGCAAACAAAGGTTTACATGCAAAATGTTTTGGTTACAAATTTTATTTTTATCGGAACTACCATCAGCATGCACTTCCACACAGAGGGAAAATTTGCTTGAAAAAGAAAGAAAAACAATTCAATGCAAGGGCACAAACATCTGTTGTGGAGAAGTCCAAATAGGGGCGACTTGTACTTCAATGATCTCTATGCCTTTTTATAATTGTTGTATATATAATCTCTAACACTCGTGAAATCTTGACCAGATTTTTCACATTTAATAATAATAGTAGCACTACCAAATAACAATCAAACCTTTATAATGATCTCGTGTATATGTTGTTTTGAAACTAACATTGTTTAATATCTTTTTCTGTTGACGAATTCATAGTGTAATGGAATTTAAAAAAAAATGATGTTTCTTTGATTTCATTGGCATGTTACTTAAATTTCTTAAATACAAATGTACACCCTTTTCTGCATTGAATGAGTAAATAAGAGAAAGAGAAAAGTTGATCTTTGATTTGATTAGTCACTTTTCACATTTCTTTTACTCTTCAGGAGAACACATCTGGATTGTATTGGATGGACCTGTGGATGCTATCTGGATTGAGAATCTCAACTCCGTACTTGATGACAACAAAACTCTCACTCTTGCCAATGGAGATCGTATTCCCATGGCTCCTAACTGTAAAATAGTATTTGAGGTTCACAACATTGACAATGCTTCTCCTGCCACCGTGTCCAGGAATGGTATGGTTTTCATGAGCTCGTCTGCTTTAGACTGGAAACCAATTTTACAGGTGGGTTCACCATGAATGAGGTTGCAATATTGACTCTTCGTTATTAAACTGTTAATTGCGCAAAGACAACAATTTGTTCTTTAATATTCAACTACTGCAGATACATTTTACCAAAAATTGAGAATGTATTTGTAGTATTATTTTCTTGTTGAAACTGTTTAATATCTTTTCTGTGATAATTACTGCCTTGGGTTTGACTATGAATTTTTGGTATTTGTGGAATATATTGTATAATATGAAATCTGGATAGGGTTGTAGATCTGATGTTTCTCAGTGAAGGATTTTCAAGAAACTTTGGTCAGATGTTCACCTCGTTAAGATGATGGCAAGAACCCGCTTTCCAATCAGGAAACGCTTCAGGGAAAAGTCGGTGAAATTCATTTTTTCCATATTAGGGATTTAAGTGCCAGGGAAATTTGAAATTTAAGCAAATGTTGGGAAATTAGGGAAATATGAAAATATGAGTTTAGGATCACAGTTTAGGCGGAATCAGCATTTGTCTTTGATAAACCTCTTCAGTATTTGGGGGCAATGCCCAGACATGCTGGCAACAGAATATCCATAAACCATCCTAAATTTCAAGAATGCATTCCCTCAATAACATACCTTAGTGTTTAAACAATGTCACACAGGGGGTACTTAGTCAGTCTACAATGACAATACTAGATTTATGTCCCTTCTTTGTATTCCAACTGTTTCCTCCATGGGTTTGTGCAATAGTAATTGACTTCACTGAATTTCCACTTAATTAGGCAATAAACAAGTGTTAAAGTTTGATATGTTTATTTGTAGGGTTGGTTAAAAACCAGGAGTCCCCAGGAGAGTGATGTCCTTTACCAGCTGTTTGATAGAGCATTTGAGGATGTTTTTCTGTATGTTACGCTCACTCTCAACATGAAAATGGAAGTGCTGGAATGTAACCTAATCAGACAGGTAAGATGTTTGTGCTTCCACTTTAAAATGGGTTTTGCATCAATTTTTAAAATTTCGATTTTGGTCAGGCATTGAAATTGGAAGGAATGGGTACAACATTAAGTATTTTGTGTTGACATGCCATAAACCATCTAATAATCTGTTGAAAAGAAGCTGTAAGGGTAAACAGGTTAGTAACAAACAAAATTGCACTTGGTAAAATTGTTGCATTTAACATATTGCATTTTTTGTGAAGTGAACTACTTAATGAAGCACTTGGTACCATTGGTGTATTACCATATTGACTTAAATCATTGTACACATGGTCGAAAATACATAATAAAAGGGTGTAAATGAGTTTTGTATTCTCTATAAAAGTCATGGAAGTGAATATTTTTTATATTTTTATTTTATTTCTTGTTTATATTGTTGAATGTCTACATTGATCTAAATTACTTAACTTGATACATGTAAAAATCATGAGAAAACATAAACCATAAAACAGTGACCCCGGCATGATAAAGACACCGAAATGTGGACATTTGCAGGAGGCATTGTGTGGTGTGCTTCATTATTTTAGTTGAAAATGCTTAAAATAGTTGTATTTCTTTTTACAAATAAAAATTTTTGAACATTTTCATGAGTTCTGCCAAGTTTGGATGGCATTGGGTACTGTTAGATGAAGATATAATAGTTTAAAGATGTGATACACTGCAGCAAATGGGCAGAATTGTCAAAAATGAAGGGTGTCATCAAATTATCAAAACTGTGAAAAGGCAAATTGAGTCAACCCCATGTTTTTGTCTGCATATTTGGACCAACAAAGGACTACCTTTGGGAAGAAGACACTTTTAAAAGTATTGGTGATGTGTACTCTGCTTTGGTACATTCTGAGTACAACAACCATCCTTCTGCAAGTTAGTCAAACTGCCTCACATAGAGTTTATAGAGCGAGTGGGTCTCTTAACCTACAACCTTGGCTGTGATGTTAATGATCTTGAGATGGTGCCTTAGACCACTCTGCCATGGAGGACTGTGCTTGAATGGAAGTCAAATTTTTTTGTGCACAGTTATAGCCCGTTCATTCCTTAAATTTATGGTCATTTCTGTATTTATGATGGTTGCATGGGATTACTTTAAATGTTACTAGTCGTCTTACACATTTGCATTTTCTAAATGTTTTTTTATATTTCGCAGACAAGTTTGAATCGGGACTTTTTTTTTTGACAAACACTGTCATGTCTGTTTTAAATTGTTTGTCTGTGTATTTTACCTTTGATGCTGGAGTTACTTTTCTTAATATCTTGTTTTGCAGTGTTCAGTATACGATTGCAGCTAAGAGGCCCCTTCAGAAAAAGGGGGCTGTCATGAAAAACATTATTTATAAATGATGAAATGTTTGGTGTATGAATAGTGTAAATGTTCTTAGAATATAGTAATAACAGTGGTAAAGGGGTTTAATTTGCTTGTTTACACTCAGACTGTTTATATTTCAAGTACAATATTTTATTGTAATGATTGATTATCTGATGGTGAATTGAAGATGAAGAAGCTGAATATAATGTGCCTTAGAAAATAGCAGAAACTTAGTATTGTTTGCCAACAGCTATTTGTACATACACAAAACTGGTGTACATGTATAATTTTACATCAGCATGCGCTATTCTACCAAATCAATTTTTGTTGTTTTTGTTTGGTAATTGACTAGTCAATAAAAGCTGGATTTATTTGATTCATTACAGAAAAATATTAAATAATCTGAACAGCAATAGCACTTGTATTGCTCCAATTAAGCCCCAGACCCAGTGCACCTTTTGTGTTTTAAATGGTGCAGTCAAAATTGACACTGATTTTGTGAAAATTTTCATATATGAAACTAATAATTCTGTGGTATTTACATGTAATTAAATAGTACATAACATACTGGCTTTACAGTAAGAATTGTTTTATAGGCTACAGACCTACTGGAAGGTCTCATTCCGAAACGTGATGACAAAGGTATGCTGTCAGCCCCACATCTGGAGAAACTTTTCATCTTCTGTCTCATGTGGAGCCTGGGTGCTCTTCTTGAGCTAGAGGACAGAGCAAAGATGGAGGAGTTTATTGTGAACCATAATAGCAAACTGTGTTTACCACCTATTAAAGATGATGAAACCATATTTGAATATGTTGTTAATGAAAAAGGTAGGTGATTTTATCCCCAACCTACAGTAAGAAACTGGGTGTTCTTGTTCTAGTATAGCTATTAATGGACATATAATGTTATTCAGTTTTAATCCGTATATTTATGAGCTACAGTACATTTACAAAGTAGGTAAAATCTATGAAGGTCTCACGACACAGTTGAATTTTGCTCTAGAAGCATAAATCGGCTAAAAGGCACATGTTACTGTAAAACTGTAAAATTTTTAATATAGCACTCATTTTTTTTAACCCTTTACTTCATATAGACGCCTTTGGACTGACAGAGTGGAAAACAGTGCAGGAAGTGTTCAGATTGCTCGTTCGGAGAAAACGTGTATCCATGAAGTAAAGGGTTAAGAGAAAGATTTTGAGTTATTAGTCATTAATTGGTAAAAAGACTGAGTTTTTGTATCATTCCATGAAGTATTGCATGCAAAATATTAAATGTTATGCTATATAAGTAAGTAGTTTTACATGTTTTGTTTTTGTAGGTGAATGGGAGCACTGGTCCAACAAAGTGGAGGAGTATATATATTCGTCTGAGACTGTTCCAGAGTTTTCATCTATCCTTGTACCCAATGTGGACAATGTTAGGTCAAACTTTCTCATTGATATTGTTGCCAAGCAACATAAGGTATGTGTTGCTCTGTCCAGTTTATAATTTATACATTTTAAACTCATCAGTCTTATGAATAAATTTGAAACCATCGACCTGCCATTTAGATAGTGTACATGCAAGTATCTTTATTTTTTCAGTGGAATCTTATTCAAACTAACACAATATGACTTCGAAGTTCTGGAACTGATCCAATTGCATAATTGATGTTGAGTTATCATTTCTGACTTGTTGAATATGAATAGTAAGAAATGCAAATAGTTGATGTTGGGAGTCAATTCTTGTTGTGTCACCTTTTTTTAGGGCTTGGCCATTATTCTGTTTGAGTTACTGCATAAATATGTTACGACTTATATTGGTCCAATGGAATTACAACTGCTCTCATAACCTAAAACAGTAACAGTCTCTTTTATGCGACATATATACTTGAAGTGATTGGACGATGATCAGTTATAAATGAAAATTAGTCTTATTATATGGGAATAGTATGAGAAAAACAGATCATTTTCATATCTCTCATCTACAAGTTCTTTATAAGCTTATTTCATTCAAAATTTGAAAAGAAGTGACAGGTGAACTCAGGTTAGTGACTTAGAACCACTTGAGCCTCTGTTCCTTATATTAATCATTTAAGAAGTTCAAGCTATGTGCAATGTTTTTTCTTAAGGCTGTGTTGTTAATTGGTGAGCAAGGTACAGCAAAGACGGTAATGATAAAGGGTAATATGGCTAAATATGACCCAGAGATGCATCTAAGCAAGAGTTTTAATTTCTCATCTGCCTCCACACCAATGATGTTTCAGGTAAACATTATAATATGCATTAGTTTAAATAAAAAAAACCGACTTTTACCTATACACAAAATAAACTAAAAACCTGTTTTACTGATAAAGAACTGAAACAAAACATGACTAAAAGTGACTGCAAAATGCTATATGTGTCAGGCTAATACACTGTTAAGGGATATAAGGCAAATCTAGGACTGGCACAAATCACTTATTTTCAGTGTTGCAGATGATTACTGTAGCACTGCGCTATTTGTCTAAAACCTCTGATTGGAATTTTATGGAACTTGCTATGATTGGTAACTACAAAGTTTCGATCCGATGATTTTTTTGGATTTTTTTTATTATTCCTTTTATTTGTCCAGAGCATATTATATTTGAAAATATGGAAGATAATCAAACTTGCCTTTGGAATATGGAAATAGAGCAATGAGTGGAATCGCAGGGTAAAAGAACCATAAATCTATCTTGAAAATGACAGCATTATCTCCCCTCTTGTACCTAATGTTTTGGTTACATTTGCTTGTCAATGGTAGATCTTCAACACTATTGAAGGAAAGTTAACTACTGAATCAACTATTTGTACATAGGTTCTACCAATACCTTTGTATTTGTCAGTTTTGGTTTACTTATCTTCCAGTGGAGTCTATGGATCATTTAAGTTTTGAAAGGTTTTACTTAACTACCTGCTGGACTAAGTGAGCTCAGCTGGTAGTGTGTGTGACTATCAATCACATCCACAGTCTCCATGATGATTGATATGTAACATTGCATTTCATTGTTATTCATTTCTAACCACTGAAGTTATCGGTTACTTGTGTAGATGTGTGTGCTGGAGTACTGGTAAACCTTCAAGGATCCAAGGAAACAGAAACAAATTTAACCATCTCCAACTTCCTTTTATTACTTCAATATTTACCTTTCAGAGAACGATAGAGAGTTATGTAGACAAGAGGATGGGAAGCACATATGGACCACCTGGTGGAAGACGCATGACTGTTTTTATAGATGATGTTAATATGCCCGTTATCAATGAATGGGGAGATCAGGTACAATGGCATTAGACGTGAGCTTTTTTGAATATTTTGGGTTATGTAAACATAGAACTAACAACATAGTTTACCTTGTCAGAAAAGGTCAGATAGAGCCATTGGAAGTAATATATTCAGTGTATTAATTTAACCCTTACTCATGATTATGTGATTTATTTGTCATTGAAATTTATTAGATTCTTTTTTAAAATCACAAAGATGCATAAACTGTAACTCATTTTTGATGGCACCAGCAATTATGTCAAATGGGTAAAAGGCAGAAGTGCTTATGGCATAGTAATTTGTTCATTGTTTTTCACTCTATCCTTTGTCTGTCCTTTAACTAAGTTTTCTTATAAACATTGTAACATATTCAGTTTTCATCCCATCCTAACCAAACTTGGTCAGGATGTTTATATTTATCAAAGTTCAGATTAATTCTTGAACTGGTATCCACCCCTATTGTATATGGCTGTTCTAAATATTCCCATGGTTACATATTTGCAACCATTAAACATTATCTTTATATATGTAATTTTTAATGCATATACCTATCTACATATACACATGTATTTAAAAAGGTGACCAATGAAATCACAAGACAGATGATGGAGATGCATGGCATGTACAGCCTTGACAAACCTGGAGACTTCATATCCATAGTAGACTTACAGTTTATAGGTGCCATGATTCATCCAGGGGGAGGTCGCAATGACATACCAGAGCGACTCAAAAGACAGTTTTGTATCTTTAACTGTACTCTGCCTTCGAACAATTCAATAGACAAGATCTTTGGTAAGTATTCCCTTTTATTTATGTTTGTTTTATTTCAATGAAGGGCATTTTATAAAAAATAGGTCTTGTTTGAACTTTGCAAATTATTATCTTTAAGGAAATAAAAAATTCTGTCGGAAGAATTAATATCTTCTGTAGAAAGTCTACAGATAACCACTTTGAATTTCAGTATTGAATTGTGTTCCTTGAGGAGTACACAGAAGTTCTGTTCTGAATAAAACCCTCAAAAGAACTATTTTCTCTATCTTTGAATTGTATAAAAAAGAAGATAATGAATTATGTACAATTCAGCAACATTTTTTTGGCTCTACTGGCCCTTAAAGGCCAGAAGGGCTATGCTATGTTGCATTGTTTGTCATCCGTCGTCTCTTGTCAATTAGCAGCTCTTCTTCCAAACCACTGAACCAGTCATACTCAAATATCACACTGATGTTTTTCATATATGTGAGACTATACACATGATTTTCTTTTCTGATGTAGAATTCAAGATGGCAGTCATTACATAAAATAGTAAAAAAAAAAAATCTTCTCGTGAACTGCCAAACAGATTTTGAAAATATCATGTAGGAAAAATCACTTGATATAGTTCTATTAGATTTGTACTTGGTTAGGGTACACTTGTGATTATAACAGAGATCAATGATAAGTTTTAAGTTGACTATTTTACAGGGTGTTTTTATACTTGCCCCGGTGCCTGCGTCTTACCTGCTTTAAAGTGTTGATGCATAAGGTTGTTGTTCATAAGGGTGTATGGCTTGCAGTTATATGCATGGATCTTGGTTTATACTCTGAGGCAGTATGAAGCTTCCTTGTATGGCGCTTAATACATTGTGGCTGGATGGGGTATCATACCACGTGTCTGCAGTATGATACTCCAGTTTGGACCATCCTTAAAAAAAATATTTGTTTGCTGTACTCAGATCCAGTATTTTTTATATGTGGGTAGGTAGGTAGCTAATTTTTTCTTTGGCGAAATTTTGAAATTTTATAGAACAATGAACAGAAATCCTATAATTTTTTTTACATGCTTTGAAAGTCAATAAAAAAGTTTGGGTAGCTGCAATTTTGAGTGAGTATATAGGCGCACGGCAAACAATTTATTTTTTTAAGAACGGTCTTTGCAGCACTAAAAATACTGTCTCAAGCAGACACCGTTGTGATATAACTGAATAATTGCTAAACACCATACAACACAAAATACAATGGAAAAGACTAAATTTGTAATCTGGTTAAAGGCACTGCCACACTAACTTTTCCTGCTTAACTGAATTGAATCTCTGTAGGAATCATTGGATGTGGGTACTTTTGTTCATCAAGATTTACAGTAGAGGTGTGTGAGATGGTGAAACTGCTTGTTCCAGCTACCAGACAGGCATGGCAAGCAACAAAGGTATGTTCATTTAAATTATGTATCGGGGTGTGTATTAAATATCCGAGTATCGACATAGATTTTGTCTCAAGATCAGTATTTATGTTCATTCCTTGATAACTATTGTCTGTCAATTGTACTTTTGTTTTCATATTATGGTCTATGTAGTAGAATTACACTGTCGAGATAAATGCTCATATCCGAGACCTTCTTTGAATTGCTTGGCCTTGTGAGATATGTTGAAGCTGATTGATAAATTCAGATGATATTTACACAATTTACAATCATTCACCCAATTTGATGACACGATGTTTGCACGTTCTATCAGTCATTAAAACTGACACCTTTGCTGTATCAGTCATTAAAACTTTGAATTGCTTGGCAGTGTGAGATATAAGTTGAGGCTGATTAATAAATTCAGATGATATTAACACAATTTACATTCATTTACCCAATTTGATGACACGATGTTTGCAACATTCTATAGTGTTGCATTTTAAACAAACTGAAAAAAAAAAGCATGTGTAGAGTTTCACATGACATGGAAACCCCCCCACAATATTATGTCTACAATTATTACATTGAGACAAATATTGAATTAAAGGTGTGAAATGATCAGTCGGGGAACTCAAACTGAGATCAAGATATCCAAAATATAGACACAGAAAATAATGAGAAATAAGGAAATTTGCATACACAAAGCAGGGACAGAGTTTGGTATGGCGAACAATATCAACACTACCAATGTATATCAACTCAAGCAATATCGAGATAACGAGTTTCGACTACTATAAAATTAAGAATTTTGTGAAAGACCCAGATCCATAGCTCAAAGGTCAAGGTCACAGTTTAGAGGTCAACGGCAAATACGTTTTTCATACTTTTCATACGTTCTCATAGGTCATTTCGGGGACAATTGCCACTTATTAGTAACATCCGGGTTCTTGTTTATGGTTCTTGATATGATAATGGTCTCCATCCGTCTGTCTGTAACACTTTTATAACTATAAAACTATTCGAGCAATTTTGTTGCATCTTCACACAATGACAGAGGACATTGAGAGGAAGTGCAGTGTACCAGAACCATAGCTCTACCTAACTTATTTTTATACCACCGACAAACGAAGTTTTGAGGGGGTATACTGGAGTCGCCCTGAGGTCGGTCTGTCGGTCGGTCTGTCCGTTGCAATTTTCCTTGTCCGGAGCATAACTTGAAAAGTACTGGATGGAATTTCATCAAACGTCATACAATGGTAGAATATAATGAGAGGAAGTGCAGTGTACAAGAAACATAACTATTCTTGCTAATTACAGAGTTATTGCCCTTTGATATTTTTTCTTGTCCGGAGCATAACTTGAAAAGTACCGGATGGAATTTCATCAAGCTTCATACAATGGTAGAATATAATGAGAGGAAGTGCAGTGTACAGGAAACATAACTCTATTCTTGCTAATTACAGAGTAATTGCCCTTTGATATATTTCTTTTTGATATTTTTTCTTGTCCGGAGCATAACTTGAAAAGTACCGGATGGAATTTCATCAAGCTTCATACAATGGTAGAATATAATGAGAGAAAGTGCAGTGTACAGGAAACATAACTCTATTCTTGCTTATTACAGAGTTATTGCCCTTTGATATATTTCCCTTGTCCGGAACATTACTTTTAAAGTACTGGATGGAATTTCATCAAACTTCATACAATGGTAGAATATAATGACAGGAAGTGCAGTGTACAAGAAACATAACTCTATTCTTGCTAATTACAGAGTTATTGCCCTTTGATATATTTCCCTTGTCTGGAGCATTACTTTTAAAGTACTGGATGGAATTTCATCAAACTTCATACAATAGTAGAATATAATGAGAGGAAGTGCAGTGTACAAGAAACATAACTCTATTATTGCTAATTACAGAGTTATTGCCCTTTGATATTTTTTCTTGTCCGGAGCATAACTTGAAAAGTACCTGATGGAATTTCATCAAGCTTCATACAATGGTAGAATATAATGAGAGGAAGTGCAGTGTACAAGAAACATAACTCTATTCTTGCTAATTACAGAGTTATTGCCCTTTGATATATTTCCCTTGTCCGGAGCATTTCTTTTAAAGTACTGGATGGAATTTCATCAAACTTCATACAATGGTAGAATATAATGACAGGAAGTGCAGTGTACAGGAAACATAACTCTATTCTTGCTCATTACAGAGTTATTGCCTTTGATATATTTCCCTTGTCTGGAGCATTACTTTTAAAGTACTGGATGGAACTTCATCAAACTTCATACAATGGTAGAATATAATGAGATGAAGTGCAGTGTACAAGAAACATAACTCTATTCTTGCTAATTACAGAGTTATTGCCCTTTGATATATTTCCCTTGTCTGGTGCAGTACTTTTAAAGTACTTTTAAAGCCATCAGTGATAACAGTTTGATAAAGTTCATGAACGAACCAAGTTGATGAATACATGGAGTTCGAGCAAAGCAGGTTCGATATTGTATTCCTAGTGCTCTTGTTTGTTTTTTATCCATAAAATTGTTGTCCCTCAACATAACTCGAAAAAGGTATAACATTTATTGATTGCCATGAAAGCTTGTACACTGCACAATAATTAAAAAGACCGTTTTTAATTTTAACAAAACCATAAAAAAATTAACAATACAAACAACTCAATCCATAACATTCTCTTTTATTAAGAATTTCTTTTGTCTGGAGAATAACTTTAAAACTATTGGATATAATTTAATAAAACTTCATACAATGGTTAACCATTTTCTGTCATGGCGGCGTTCGGGGGTATTCATCACTACAGTGATAGGTCTAGTTTTAATTATCTCCCTTTATTATATTAACTTGTTATGTGTATAAATCAAGTGCTGAATAGAATTTATTCAAACTGCATACAACAACAGAGGACATTTAGGGGAAGTGGAGTGTCTAAGAACCATAACTCTACTGTACTTCTTTTTTTTTTCAATTATCCCATTTATCCCTTTAAGTTTACTTGTCATAAATATTACTCAAGAACTATTCAAGGGATTGGGTCATATTTCACACAATGATAGAGGACATTGAGAGGAAGTGCATTGTCCAAGAACTATAGCTCTATCTGGCCCATTTGTGAATTAAAGTTAAGAGAAATGTTTGAATCTTGTAAGCTGACTCTAAACAATAATATTATAATTTGCTACATTAGGTCAAGATGTTACCAACGCCAGCCAAGTTTCACTATATCTTCAACCTGAGAGATCTGTCGCGTATCTGGGAGGGAATGTTGAGGATCAAGGGTGAGGAATGTAATAAACAGACCACACTACTTGGACTGTGGAAACATGAATGTACACGTGTTATTGCTGACAGGTAAATTAATTTCTGTTAGGTCATTAATTTTCGTTGGGATTAAATTTCTTTGTTTGTTATTTAAATGATATACTTGTGGGGGCTTAATTTCATTGAAAAGTAAAAAAAGGTATATCAAAAATTGAATGCTTATTGATAAGGTAGTTGGACTGTAATGGGTTATTATATTTCAAATATTTTTAAGCCTTTTATTTTTATCAACTATAAAATATCACTGGCTTACTTCCAAATTTTTAGAAACTTTTACCATCTAAAAAAAATTATCCACATTTACTTTACCATATCCCATTTTCAAAAGGCAGAAAAAAAATTACAAAGTCCAAAATAGATTAAATTGCTACAATTTTATTAATTGTCAATATTTTTTACATTTTTTAGTATCAGTGTATTCTAAAAGCATATGTTTTAAGAAAATATATGAACATGCAACATTAAATTGAAAACAATAATCTGAACTCATTTGTAGTCTAGCGGACAGGAGAAATCCATTTTTTTGATAGCTTTGAAAAAAAGTTGTTCTAATATAAAGGGATTATACAAAAATATCATAAAAGCAATAATATGTACTTTTAATGTGAAAATTGAACATGGAATCAGAACCCCAACCAACCCCACTCCATTCATGGATTCATCCTAGTACTTAAACACTTAAATTGTTTATCTTGCGGAAAGTGTCAATTTCAAAACAATCATAGTATGACATAAACTATAACCCCCCCCCCCCACACACACACACACACACTTACTCCCTTACTTGACACACACACTTCAAGTCATAAAGAGTCATTGTTTGAAATGTATTGCCATCTTTGATATAACCTCATCTAATACTTTTTTGCTTAGGTAAATTACTGATACTATCAGTTCTAATAAAAAAATCAATGTTTTACAATAGACAGTCATCAATACTATCTTACCAGGCCTAGCTTTGTGTTGGCTGCAAAACAGGGCATTCTTTTAGATCTTTGATGGTGTGTTACTGCCATAGGCAACTCTGTTGACAAGTCTGTCCACAGTCACTGCTCTGATGCACAACATACATATATTCGCCTAACCATTTCTGATTTTTTTCACAGCAATGCTGTCATAAGTAACTGGCACAGTGCTAAATCTGCATGATTGACAATGTTTTAGGTTTGACAACAAAACTTCGAACACAACCAATTTTCGATCACTTTTTTCCAATGCGCTTCGTCGATTCTTCATTTGATATTGATACACTGGCTCTGACACACTACAAGCAGTCTGATTGCTTTATTTGTGATCAATATTTCCACCAATCAAGGAAACTTCACTGATTTTTTCTTTTTATTCGAACAAAAACATCTGTGACAATCGTAAAAATCCATTTTTGTTTACAACCGGAAGTGAGCAATTATCGTTTATTTATTATTATTTTTAAATTTAATGTAATGATGATAAAATTATATTAAAAGCAATGAAACAAAACAGGATTTGGAATTTATTGTTATGAAATAAAAAAGTGATTATACATTATGTATTTTTTAAGTTTATTCTGACCTATACCGAGATGCTCCGAAATCGTTACGTAGGATACCGATATCGCATGAAAGTTAACAAGCCCATTATGGTCCCACTACCTTAAATGGGTCATAACCACAAATTTACTCTGACAATAAAAAAACTAATAGGTATTACCGTATTAGATAAAAACAAAACATTAATTTGATACAAGAAATTTGAATTGAAACTTTTAATTTAATACAAGAAATCTGAAATCTTTTTTTTTATTATTTTTTTTTTATATGCATTTTTTTTTTTAAAATAACTACTTGAAAGAGAGCTGAAAAAAATGTCTTGCACTGATGTAAATTATGAAGTCTGTAATAAAAACTTAATGAAATAGACATATTCTTCAAAATGGTTCAAGGTAACAATTTATTACAAAACCATGTGCAAATGTTTCTTTTTGTATGAGGGAGTTCTCATTTTCGATATAAGACCGCGGCGTGGTCTAGTGGTAGAGTGTCCGCCTCGCATGCGGAAGGTTGTGGGTTCAATCCCCGGCCGGGTCTTATCAAAGACTTTAAAAATGGTACTAGAAGCTTCCTCACTTGACGCTCAGCATTTAGAGGAGAGTTCTAGGTCTGGTCGGCCCGGTGTCAGTATAATGTGACTAGGTGGGGTTATCATACCATGTGTCTGCAGCATGATATTTCAGTGTGACAGCGCTTAGAATACTATCTCAAGTAGACACCGTCGCGATATGACTGAAAAATTGTTGAAAGCGATGCTAAACACCATACAACAACAACATTTTTGATATATGTTCTGTTGCCATGGAAACAAATAGTCATATTTACAAAATAAAAACTTTATTCAAGAAAGTTTCATGAACTATGTACACTTGACAACTTAGTGGTTAAGTAGTGCTTTTCCCTATTATATGATTAAGTTTTCAATATTGGTTCTGTTATTATGGAAACAATTAACCAAAACCTAGTGGTATAGTAGTGCTTTTTCTGTGAAGGAAATGAGCACTTCTAAGTAAAATGCTCCATTGTGGGGGATATTGAAGACATTTTGTTTACATTGTAATGTGATATAACGTGTGTGTGGGTGCAACAGATATTATCCAGACATAAAAAAAAATAATTAAAAAGAAAAAATTTTCACCATAACTTTCATATTTTAGATGCAGAATTAGGTTTAAATCCCCCACCAAGTGCGTAGAAATCATGCCTGGGGTCAAGTTTTGCATTCTTTGTCATGGAGTTATATTTGGCCCTATCCCAGTGTTCATACAAGATCATGAAACATGTGAGACTCTCGTACAGGCCTGCATGATGTTTGAAGACAGTCACTTGAATGTACCTTATAAAATAATTTTATTAGTTTTAACTTACTTATTTTACTTTGATTGTGAAATCATGCCTAAAGTCTTCCTGGGTATAACCAGTAATAAGCATATGCGGTTCAAGTCTTGCTCAAGGAAACCTCACATAGCCATGTTATATAATAATAATGTTATTGTGATATATTACAAACTATGTCAATATTTTTTTCAGATTCACAAATCATCAGGATAAGAAGTGGTTTGAGAATGCCCTTACAAGTGTATGCAAGCAGAGTATAGGGGAGGAATATTTGGCTATTCTACCTGAGGAACCTTATTTTGTAGACTTTCTCAGAGAGGCACCAGAACCTACAGGAGAGGAAGCAGATGATGCTGTGCTGGAAGCACCTAAGATATATGAACTGGTATGCTTTTAAATGTGATTGTCTCATTGGCTAGGTTGCATGTAGGACTGAATGAACCCTATATAAGGGTCACTTAGAAATTGAATGTGGGTGCCGACATATCGCAATGTCAAGATCATGTGTTAAAAACAAGGAGGTAGCGTAGTGTGCAAAGAGTTCATATCATTAAAGGGTCAACAGGCCCCCAAAAAAGGAAAAAAATGTGAATTTTCTTCTCAAAAATGGCTCAGTTAATTTTATTTATTATTGATATAAATGACCCTATGAATAAGGCTTCCAAGTTCAATGTTTCACAGGTTACTTTCTGAAATTCTGTACCAAACTTTTTGTAAACAGTAGAAAACATATCCACCCTATTTGCCATATTTCAACCACTGGTGGTTCTATTACTCTGCCATTGTGCAAAAGTTTGTTTTCTCTTAAGACTCGTATTGAATTTTGAACCAAAAATGATAGTCTTGACATCATACTGGCCATATTTTGTCTTAATTAGCACCTTCAACATTTTTAAAAAAAATGTTTGCAAACCACACATGGCCTTCAAAATGGAAAGCAAATTTTTTGTGTGTGATTGCCACTTGTAACAATTCAATTCAACTGAACATCTGACAAGTAAAAAAGGGTACACCAGTTATCTTTTAGATGCCTTTCATTTGGTGTATAAATATTTAAAAAATCAAAAAAATCTTCAGTTAATGGTCAGTTGCGTTATATTGGTATGTTTTTAAAGCAGTAGCCCATTTGCATACCCAACAAGATGTATAAGATGTCGGATGCCCAGCTATTTTTAGGTCACCTGAGACTTTGTCTCAAGGGACCTTTTGCGAACGTCTTTTGTCCCCTGTCATTCATCCGTAAATAATTGACACTTTCAACTTCTCAAAAACCGTGAGCTCAATCCTAATGAAATGTTGTATGTAGCTTTGGGACCTAATGGTGAATCGAAATTGTGAATTGCATGGGTCGCAATCCTCGTGGGGCTGGGCCAAAAACAGTCAAATTCAAGGTATTACTTTAAAATTCTGATAGGAAGCGCTCAGAAGCAAATTGTGAGCATTATTGTTGTCGACCATGGATCCTTTATAAAAATTGTTAATTTTATGCCCCCGGGTCTCACAGTTTGGCCCATGTGATGGGCCCTATTTTACTTAATCTGTACCAAGTGACCGTTTAGGCCCATGGGCCTGTAGATTTGTCTAAATTGCTCAGGCAGTGAGTCCCTTGTTTCAAATTTGAAAAATCTTCCCAAATTCAAAAGTCTGGAGCTTTGATATATTGCATACATGTAGTATCAATCATCTAATGATATTCTTTTAAAATTGTTGTCGCCACAATCCTCAGATCAAAATTGGCCCTGCCCCAGAGACTTATTAATATAGTGATATAATGACATTCAATCAGAATTGTCCAAGCCATGACACTATGGTCAAAATAAGTCCCGCATCTTAATATAGCAAATGTGGTTGCATGTAGATGACTAGAAAATTTAACTACACATTTACAAAGACATCGTCCACAAATCTCTGTCAACAATACTCAGCATGCATAAATATTTGATTTGAAATTGGTCGGTGCTAGTTCTAGTCAATTATTGATAATGTTATGTTCTGTTAAAAGTTTATTGTTATATACTTCAAAGTTTGAATAGAAGGAATCTGATAAAATGTTTTCAAATAGAATCTATCTATAATTTTTTTTTTATCTTTCAAATCTACTTCCCGGTAGATGATTTTTCAAAGGAAAATATCAATACATATTGTGATACATAATGGTCTTGTATCACAGTATATCACGATACAAAATTCTTCAAGATAACCATCCCTATTAATATAAGAATCTTATTTTCAAATCAAGAACCAATCAAGCAACTAAATATGTTCATATTTGGTATAAATGATCACTATCAATAGCGGTTTCAAGTTTGTTCAAATGAAGAGGCTAGAATCCATTGGCTGCCTAGTTACCTTGTAAAGCAACTTTGATTTATATAGGTATACTATGGGAAATAAAAACAATTCTAATTTTTATTTATTCAGATATCAATTTTATTATGTGTTATTGACCCCTACTTTTTATTTTGGCACTGCAAATGTCAGAAAACAAGAAAATGTGAGTTTCCCTTCTGTGATTTGGGTCTTTCTATGAACAACAAGCCCTTAAAAATGTTTTATTTACTGTTGCACTCGAGCTATAGTGAAGGATGATGTTCATCCCCGGATTGTATGCTCTGGTTTTGGGGTGAAAAAATTAAAACCATGTTGATTTTAAAAGTTGAATTTATTTAATTGAAAACAAGAGTTTATATACAGTCAAACCTGTTTAAGCAGTCACCTATGTAGCAGCCACTTGTCTTAAGCAGCCACAATTGCTATAATAAAGTTTCCCATTTTGATGCTTTCAGAGCAAATGAACCTGTATTAAGCAACAAGTTTGACTGTATGTAGAGTTGAAGACGATCAAAAGCTTTGGGGAAAACTTTTCACAGGACTTGAAAAACAAAACATCATTTTATTCTATACCCTTATTTAACCCACACCCCTGTTTAAGACCTTAGAAACTTTTTAAAAAACTGTTGGTTATAATCGGAGGATTACAGTATTTCCAATACTTTGTAGGTGGACAGTCTGGAGATGCTAAATGAAAAACTGAAGATGTTCATGGTTCAGTACAATGAGACTGTGAGAGGAGGTTCAATGGATTTGGTCTTCTTCAAAGATGCCATGGTACATCTGATCAAGGTATAATAAATAACTAATAAATCATTTAAGTTTCACTGTCATTGCTAGTGCATCTGTTTTTCAAATCTAGTGAAAATATTGATATTGAATGGTCTACTAGTGGCTTTTGATGCCCTCCCCCCCTCCCCCTTGGTACAAATGATCAACATAACATGAAGACGTGTCGTGAGTAAGACCCAAACTCGTACCTCAAAGGTCAAGGTCACAATTTGAGTTTGTTTGGATACACTTTGAATCTGTGTGAGATTTTGTGTCCGGCCTGTAACTTTGTCATGCATAGATGGATTTTAATGATACTTGCTACTAATGTTGGGAATTGAACGCAAAAAGCATACCTGTAATTGATTATCCGATGGACAGACTGATCGATTATCGATTATTTATTGATTATTTAACTTTCAAAAGTAAAATTCAAAAATATCTATTACATGCACCGTTCACATAATGTGAAACAGTTTAATGTTCCCAGGCTGTGCAAATATCTAGAAAAGCAATATCTAGAAAGTGCAACTAGTCAACTATATTTCAAATGTTAAAAAACAACACATAATTGATCTTGCTTGATGTTTTCAATACTAAATTTAAATCATGCCAAAGAAAATTATACGCTGAAACTACACAACCAAAAAGTAATAAGTTTATTACTATAATACCCCACCCACATTTTTCTTTACTGTAAACTCGATTTAAATATCAACTTTCACGTTTTTACAGAAGAAAATTTATATACATACAGTTCCAATTATTGTAAATCTATTAAATATTTATAAAATTACTAGAACCTAACGCTGACATTATACATTACATGAACGATCGCGAATTATCTGTAAAAACATAATTTTCACTATTTTAGCAAAGGGAGATAATTTAATGCTTTTCATAATGGAGGAATTGAGGGACAACCGCGAATTACGTCATCGTCTATTTTTTTTTTTATCTGCTCAGGTGCGTGTTAAGAAACGTGTATCTTGGTCATAGATATCTGACCAATCAGAGCAGTTATTAAAGATAGATTGATTTATTTATATTCAAAGCTATTTACCAATCACATTAGAGGAATAATTTTATCATACATGGATGGATTTCAAAAAACACTTGGCTCAATTTATCAAGAATTGATCTGTAACTTTGTCTTACATTTAAGGATTTTAAAATAGCTTGACACAAGTGATCAGCATGTCATGATGATGTTTCAGCAGCATTTAACTGTTAAAATACCCAGACTGTTATATCAGATGTCAAGGTCAAGGTTACACAAAGGTCAAGGTCAAGCTTTAATGTAAAAAACATAAAATTGCATTCTAGTCTGAAACATCAGTCCATTACTCTTTATATTCATGGATACACATCGCTACCTATTATAACATAATTATATTGTTATTTTTCAACGACCATTTGGGGGGTATGCGACACTTACCAGTGACATTTCTTGTTGTTTTTTTCATTAATGAGAAACTGTACATAGAAGAGTAAAGTAAAGTGTTTGTTTATTAAAGTGTCACATATATTGAAAGGGCAAGCCAGACTTGGCTTACATTTATGCTGTACACAGTTGCTTCCCGAAAGCAATCATTTCCAGATGTCAGACTGTTAGACATTCGGTACCCCTCAATTTAACTAGCTGCTTGGTGAGCAACTGGCCACATCAGACAAAAAATGCAAGTGCTTCCACCGAGATTCGAACCTTTGCACTATCGCTTCCGAGGCGGACCCCTTAACCACTAGGCTACAGAATGGGATTGGTATGTAATATATGAGAATCTATAAATTTGAAAAAAAATTGTTGGTCCCTGCCACAGCTGTATTTGATTTTCTGGAGCAAGACATTATCTGCATAACCTTAGTGCTGCTTCTACCCAGGAATACTTTGAGAATGATTTGTCTATGTTTTAGGAATGGTTTCACAATCAATGTAAAAAACAGCAAAGTTTCTCTTGATGATAGCTACATTTGTAAAATATATCAGGTAATCACATTTGGGCCATTTCCCTCTTATTTTAAATATGTATTTATTTCATGATAATAATTATATTTTTTACTGTTACAGATATCACGTATAATCCGAACACCACGAGGCAATGCTCTTCTTGTTGGAGTAGGTGGTTCTGGGAAACAATCTCTTACCAGGCTAGCTTCATTCATAGCCAACTACAAAATGTTTCAGATTACACTTAGCAGGTAAAGGGAACTACCGTAATACACTGGCATCATAAAAATCACCCTGCTATTATTCTATTCAAACACAAGTGTTCAAATTTTTGTATAAGATCGGATGAATTCTTAAACTGGAGAAACTAGGTAATTAAATCAATATTTAGTAGTTCTCTTCTCGAAAACCCGTCTATTTTTAGCATATTTACACTGATAATAATTACCATAATTAACACATCACCTATGACAATGTGACACACATACTTTATGCAATGAAAAAGATGAAAGATTAAATGCTGAGACCATATCTAAACTTCATCATTGCCCTAGTTATTTAAAGTTTATTATTATTTAGAAATACATGTAGAACATAAAGAACATGAGATAGAAAATATTAGATATCTTATAGCCCACAAGCAAAAATTTGATCAATTAAACTGCTATTTAAAGGGTGATTTTTCAAATTCAAAATTTAAGTGCTGTCTGTTGATATTGTTTCAGGTTTACAACTCTAATTTAAATCTTGATTGTGTCACTTTTTGGCATACAAAACCATTTGGGTTTTATTTATTAATTCTGATGATAAGATGCTTTTATCCATTAAATATTATTTTGTTTTTTTAATACATTTATACAGTTGTTTCCTGAAATACTCCCTTTAACACATAGAACAATATATGTACATGAGTACACTGAAAGTTAAAGATTTCTGTCATAATACACATTATTATATTATCTATAAATAAATGAATTCTGATTGTCCAGAATGATCTCTCATTGAACAAAACACTGTATGATATTGAACAGTTTTTACTTTTGGTTTTTAAAAACTGCATAAAATTACGATATATCACAGTTACTAAAAATAGCAGCTGGGGGAAGTCCAAGTTTTAGCTGAACACAGCGATGAAAACTTAGATGTTCTGAATGGGGCGTTGTTTTCAAATAGCTGTCCACAAGAGATTTGCATCCAATTTCAGAAACATTATAGATAACTAATATGCTGATACGACAAAGAAGGCAACTGATCAATCAATTTATATATTTGGTGATTATTTACAAGAGAAACAATTGAATGATTAGTTTAAATATAAAAATAATAAATATTTATCAAGATGTGTCTGTAGCCAAATGGTGTTAAGACGTTGAACATATACAAGATTTTGTCGTTTTTTCCCCATGGTTTGAATCTAACCCTGGGAATTTTATTTTCAATTTTTTTTTAATAAGTGAAATTTATTTAACTTTTTATTTAAAAACTAGCTCTATTGTTATATCAACTGTATAATCTTAACTTGATGTATTTTGTCATTTCCCATCCAAAAATGCTAGTAAATGCTCAGAAATCATTTATTTATTTTTATATTAAACAGTTATGGATTTTTCAGCTGTGCAATATGATGTGTTATGCACCTGAAAAAAAATAAATATTGACTTCGGCTAACGCCTTGGTCAATATTGAATTTTCTGGTGCATAGCACATCATATTGTTCTACTGAAAAGTCCATAATTGTATAATAAGAATCGAATGGAAATGTTCATGTTAATGACTTTGAGTCTGGAAAAATGGAAATGTATATATACTATATTTAAAAGCAATAGTATTAAAACTGTATATATATAGCTTTAACTCGGATGATGTTTTGTGAATACAGATATAAATTAACTTCATATCTCCATGCATTCAAGTAGGATATAAACAGGTTAAATGTTTACTTGCTTAACAAATATATTTATATAAATTCACGAAAGTATGCTTTGGAGTTGTTATAGTGTTATGAACAAGTTTAATTACCAGCAAAAAGATAAAACTACATGTAGCTTAACAAAAATAGTGACTTAAAGTGGGAGACACTAATTTGGGTCAGTTTATCTGTCTGTCTGTCTCTCTGTCCGTCCTTCACACTTTGTTTTCCATGAAATAATTTAAGAATGCCGGAATCTAAACTTCTGAAATTTTATTACAATGTTTATAATGACAAAACACAGGCTAAGTTTGGAATATTTGTCTCTAACGATATACCTGATATCATGTATTTATTATTTGCTGATGATGTAACAAGCGTAGCTGAGACTGCGTCAAAGCTACAGATTCAACTAAATGTATTAAATGATTTTTGCATTTCTACAGGCATGAACATTAATCTTAAGAAAACTGAAATTATTGTATTTAGAAATGGTGGCAGACTTCGTTTATATGAAAATTGGTCGTACAGAGGAAATCTCATAAAAACAACGTCGTTATATAAATTCATGGGCATTCTGTTGACACCCAAACTGTCGTGGACTTCCGCCAAAAGCAAACTTGCGACACAGGCCAAAAAAGCTATATATTCTATTCGAAATTATCAAAGGCCATTTGGACGATTTTTACATAATGAACTATTAAAATTGTTTGATTCAATGGTAAAACCTATATTATGTTATGCATCAGAGATATGGGGTTACGAATATTCAAGTGCAATTGAGTCAGTTCAGGCTGATTTTTGTAAATACTTCTTAGGTGTTAATAGTTCTGTAAATAATAGCGTAGCGCTCGGCGAGTGCGGAAGGCTTCCTTTGTGCGTTACTTATCATACAAATTGCATTAAGTACTGGTGTAAAATAATACATATGCCAAATCACCGATATCCAAAACATTGTTATAGAATGCTTAAAGATTTAGATGATGTTGGAAGAAAAACTTGGGCTTCAAGTGTCAAGAAATTATTGTTTCGATATGGATTCGGGTATGTTTGGATTTCATATGAAGTGGGGGATATTAATATGTTTATTTTAGCATTTAAACACATCTATCAGCTTTCATGACCCAGTACTGGTATGGTAGTATTGCAGAATCCACACGTTGTGACACTTATAAGTACTTCAAAACTTTACTAAATCCAGAAAAGTATCTTTGTATTGAAATTCCCTTTTTACATAAAAAATCTCTTGCCCGTTTTCGATGTTCTAGTCACAAGCTCAAAATAGAAACTGGTCGTCACGAAAATATTGAAAGGCAAGACCGAAAGTGTACATATTGTTATATTCATGCGAATATAAACGTTATAGAAGACGATTATCATGTATTTTTTCTGTGTCCGAGATATGCGGATCTGAGACTACAATGTTTACAGTCTTGGTATTCCGGTGAAAATAACTTAGAAGATTTTTATCAGCTACTACAACTAAATGACACCTTCAAACTTAGGAAACTAGCTGCATATATCCATTTTATTTTGGTACGAAATGAATCACAATTATAATAGAAAAGAATATTGTAAAATATTTCCACATAAATTGTATGCCATATTTCATTTCATATTTTGACACTACTAAATGTTTGTAAATAATGATATGTATTTTGGGCCGGAGGCCTCTATTTACGAAATAAAGTATTTGTATTGTATTGTATTGTATTGTTTGATTTTAAGGCAAACTACAGTTATGTCCCTTTAATTTGTGAAAAATCATATTTTTGGGAGTTTCTGTGCAATCACACAAGAATGACTGTATCAAATATTTTTAAAATGTGGGGGATATCAATTTGTTGAGTTGGCTTGTATTAAATTAAAAATGAAATATTTTTAAAATACTGGTACACATTTTTTGATAAACATCTAGGTTATGCATGTACAACAAGTTAATATGCTGTTTCTTGTACTATAGTTAATGTCCATTTATGTTTAGAGTATATGGCATATCAAACCTGATGGACGACTTGAAGTATATGTACAGAGTGGCAGGAGGTAACGGTTGTGGAATCACATTCATCTTCACTGACAATGAGATCAAAGACGAAGCCTTCCTGGAGTATCTCAACAATATTCTCAGCTCTGGAGAGGTATTAATTTGTATAATAGCTGGTCCCAGACATATTCCTATTTAATTTCTAATTAACTAATGGACAGAAGTATGAATTAGTTCAATTTCAAAACTTATTAAAGTTAAAATGTACAAACTGTCAGTGTACTAATGTTTATCAGCTTTGTGTGTGTAAATATTGTTTTGTGACAATTTGAAAAAAAGGTCAACATGGAGCCAATTTAATAATAAAAGTGAAAACTTAAATTAAGTTTTATTGAACTTTTATCAGCATTAATTTTACAGACAATCTCTTTGTACATATAGAAATGATAAGGTTGTAGTAGTAATTGTTATTTGTTTCAGTACCATTTCTTCCCATGTATATAATTTCTGCATGGATTTAGAGTGTAGGCTGATTGATTCTGAGTAACAATGCATGACATATTGAGGAATCAGTTCAATATTCTTATATGAACAGGAAAAATTTGAAAAATGATTATAATTATATATAATGAATTGTATATCTTCAGTCATATAGATCTATGACCTACCATTTGTATAGTTACTTTTAGGTTCAAATAACTCTTACCAACCTTGTTAAACATTCAAATAACGTTATTTGTCCATTGATATTTCAAAAAAATATGTGTGCAGGATTATATGTTCATTTGACCTCTGAGAACGTATGCAAACAAAAACATAAGTAAAAGATACATTATTGTCAATAACTATGTTTGTTTACAAATGAGTGGCTGTTTCTTTCCAATGAAGACATTGGGCATAAAACAGGTAACCATGAGCCTTTATGTCACATGAGCATGTACTATATGACATTACAGATGAATATTTCGTTGTTTTTTTCTTTTTAATATAAATTGATGAGCTTTATTCAATCTACTATTGTAAATAGTAATGTTAAAAATAAAAAATTGTGTAAGTTTTTATAGGTCTGAGCCAACATGAATTCAGAACTTTTAATGCCATAACAATCGTGCTCATGCAGATACAACAATTTTTGCATTAAAATTCGCTGTTTTGGTGCCAAATCAGTTGCACTGATATCTTGTTTTAATTATCACATAAGGTTTATGAAATAAATCTGCATGGTCAATGTTCATTTTTTTAAGGTTTCAAACCTGTTTGCCAAAGATGAACTTGATGAAATTACCCAGGAGTTGATACCTGTCATGAAAAAGGAGTTTCCACGCTGTCCGCCTACACCTGAGAATCTCTATGACTACTTCATATCGAGAGCAAGGAACAATTTGCATACTGTACTTTGTTTCTCACCGGCAAGTAATAAGTTTAATAATAAAATATGATTATCATTTCAGCAACAATTGGCCTGACATGGGCTGTCAATCAAAAAAGTTGATAATCCAATTAACAACATTGCTTTCCAGTTCTCCCATTTTCCTTAAACAAGCTATTGGTTGCTGAGTAAACATTACAGGGTATTTACATTTATTAACTTGGACAAATAATGCCATGTGGTCAGCGGGCAGAGCATTAGTTATTCTCACATCAAGTTAGTAGTGGGCAAAGACATTAATTTTAGCTCATCTTAGTGAAGTTCAGCTAAACTATTCCTGTAGCAGGTTTTCTGTCAGTTTTGTCCACATATATTTCAGTACTTTATCTTTATTAAAGTTAATTTACATAAAGTAATGTTTATGTTGACACATCACTCGTGTGTTTGTCAATTTCCAAATCAGTGTTCCTTAAACTGCATATATATATATATATATGACATCTGGCAAACATCAATTATCAGGTGAAGAAAATAGATATTGATCTTGAGACAAAATTTATGTTGATATTTGGATATCTCAATGTTTTCTGGCAGTCTCTCTAATATTGAGATAAGGAGTTTTGACTGTAATAGATTATATGGTCTGTAACATTAAAATAAATGAGGGATCAATTATTTTGAACAAAGATTATTGGAAATTTATTGTAATAAAACATTTTTACAACACAGGTTGGTGAGAAATTTCGAAACAGATCTTTGAAATTCCCAGGACTGATATCTGGCTGCACAATTGACTGGTTCAGTAGATGGCCGAGGGATGCCCTAATTGCTGTTTCAAACCATTTCTTGTCCTCCTTTAATGTTGTGTGTTCAGATGAAACAAAGTCACAGCTTGTTTATACCATGGGAACTGTGCATGACAATGTAGCTTCAATTTGCATTGAATACTTCCAAAGGTATGCCTGATTACAAAATGATTCTAAGTACATGTATTAATGTTTTGTGTTCTTTTTTACTTAACTAATCCAAAGGTTAATAATTATATATTTATTGTGATATTTTAAATATTAGTATGCTCCCTGGTGAATTTAAGGGAGAATAAGTTGCTGCTTGTTTCCACCCAATATCTTCTTCAGAGCATAACTTGAAAAATATGGAATATAATTTGTTGAACATTTTTACAATTGTAAAAAGCACAATGACAGAAATGTTACACTTTTTAAAAAAATGAAAACCACAGAGCATTGATATAATTCTTTTAAATTGTGTATACTTGAAATGCACATTGAATGAATCAGTATTAAGTACACAAAGGCATAACAAAATGACTTTCTTTTTAGCTCTAATGAACATTAGCTTATTTGATTACCTTTGCAGGTCAGTGGTCAAAGAAAAATTCACCTTGTCTAGTATAGTTTAACAATTATTTTATGTACATTCTATCACTCCCCCTTTTTCATTGGACCAAACTATGAAGTAGATATGGGACAAGTTGACAAACTGGCAAAATTTTATTAATAATGCTTACAAGTTGATCTTAAATTATTGAAAGTCACCCAAGTTGAAGTTTTGTGTATTACTGAGCATCCACATTTATCATTTGATTTTGATCAAACTTATACAGCAGTCAAATAACTCTTAAATTCCAGGGGCAGTATTCACCAACTATTCTTCAGAATAGTCTTAAGACTTAAACTCAAGAAAATGAATTTTGAAAAACACTTAAAGACCTTTTTTTTTTCAAGCAAATGGAAACACCTAATATATAGTCAAATAAACTCTTACAATTATTCTATCTGTCGTGGTATAAACTAGATATCTAAGGTTGAAATTTGGATTTTTAAGCTCAAGTCTAAGAATTTTCTCAAGATGGTTGGTGAATATGGCCCAAGGACAAAATGGCCAAATTAGATGATTAATGTTGTCTCCTTTAATACAATATGGCAATTGTTACTTAAAATGAGCAAGTTTTAAATATCTAAAGAAATAACTGATACTGTAACAGTGAAATTTAATATTTAAGTACCCTAGCTCAGTCCCTTTTTACATTACGGTAAAGACTTCTCATTTATATACAATTCTCAAGATGATCTAAAAGTAGTATCTTCTTTATTAGTAGTAATGACAGCAAAAATATTCATCTGATTAAATCAGAAATTTTCCAAACATTCTTTTTTTTATATACATAAAAAGATTCCGACGACAAACCCATGTGACACCTAAGTCTTACTTGTCCTTCTTGGATGGTTACCTGACCCTTTATAAACAGAAATATGATGAGATAGGAGAGCTTGGCAGACGAATGAATACTGGACTAGAAAAACTCATTGAAGCTAGTGAGTCTGTGGATGTGTTGTCAAAAGAGCTAGTAGTGAAAGAAAAAGATTTAGCTGTAGCAAATGTAAAAGCAGACAAGGTAAGCTTACATCATTAAGTTATACTGTACTAAATAAATTCTATATCCCACTCAACTCTTAAAGTGACGATGATGTAGCTCATTATTTATATAGATTCTAACAGTCATCACCAGAAAAATATTAAGAATTGTTCTACCGTAAATTTCCAATTATAAACCGCACCCAAGTATAATCCGCAGGTGATTTTGAAGCCGAAACTGATCGAAAAAAGCTAGTATCTGTCCATAATCCACAGGCATGAATCACATGAATCAGCTGTTTACTACATCCGCCATTTTGAAATCCGGACCAAAGTGAAAGATGAATTTTGATTGGCTTATTATGGAGTAACAAAATCTAGACTGGTGTACTGCATAACTTTGTAAAAACGTAGGTAAAACGTTTTGATGTGATGTATAGTGTGTTGGAGACAATAAAACTTGCAATATCAAATGGTGTTATTGAAATTATTTTTATGTTTGTGTATTTGGGTTAAATTTTAATTAATCAAATACCACCATGCACAAAATTTTAATTGATAAATTACCACCATGCACTAGATATAAAAAAAAAATAGGTTAAAATCCCCTTTCTTCTTTTCTCTTATTGTAACACTTTGCAGAATTACAAGTCAGGGTGTTTGCCTACTTTCTTTGAAGTACGTCGACATAACACTTTTGATGTTATGCCGATGAGCAAGTGATTACGATGAGCAAGTGATTACGTCGCAGTTTTCCAAAGGTTAAGAATTAAATAAAGGGGCATTATAAAATAACAAACGAAAAAAAAAAAAAAAAAAAAGTTATAAAAGGTCAATGTTTGTTTGTAACTGATTACATCTTCTAAAATGTTTATTTGTTAAAAATAGAATTACTATAAATTACTATACAGTCTGGTTATAGAGTTATATTTATAACTACACATGACTTAATTTATGTACAGAATGAACACGCTGTCCCTTTCACCAACACCATGTGTCAATGTCTGATAACATCTCTCAGACAGTGAAACAAACATTATTGCACTAAGTGGGCATCTTGGAAATTTTTGATGGAAGGATATCTGACAAAGGAATTTCATTGATGTAATGAACATAAAAGTCCTTGAACGTGTCCGACATGTTTATGTCATTTCAATTTAAACACTGTTGTCAGATTTCTAGGGTATTCTTAAATGTGGAGAAAATATATATAAAAAAATAGATTAAAGTTAATTATGTCAACAATGATCAACCGGTATGGAAATTTTATTTTAATTTCAAATGCTATATATATTTTGTTTACAGTAGTATGCATCATTGCACTTTTTTCATGAAAACACCAACCAGTCATAACATTTTGATTATACTGCCGTCAGACCCACTATCAAAACCCTCAAAATCATCTCTTCCAAGCAACGATAACACGTTCTAAACCCCTTCTCACCAACGAGGTCCTGAACACCTACATACATGTGTCACTACTGACACTTGTCAAACGGTATTCGCGCTTTTTAATTCAAGATCAAAGAGATGTCAATTAGTTTCAATTAACAGAGTGATAATCCGACAGCAGTAAAGGACAAGGAAAGTACAAGTGGGTGGAGTCAAATTGGCGCTGCCGAACATCTGCACAATTTTCTTGTCCCAAATTTTTAAATTTGTTTTGTAATATTCTTAATCAATAAACTGATAATAATTATTCATAAGTGTTAAAAAAATAAAATTCATAGTAATATCAATATTTTCATATATATTTCTTTATTACATTAAACCCCATACAATTATCCCGTAAAAATAGTGAATTGAACAGATATTGAATTATATTTGTACCAGTCTAGTTGATAAATTGATGACTTCCGATTTAGCGAAGTTTTGTTGTTTTCCCATTTGGAAGTTACAGAATACACAATAATACCTGAAAGACTTTGTTAACTGCATTTATTTAATAGAAATAATAAAATATAAAGCATGTTAGACATGTTTAAAACTTTGTGTGCTTTTTGCACTACGTTCAGGATGATAGGCATCAGAAATACTGTTCACCACTAGCCTTTGTTGATGATCGCGAATTAGCGGGAAACTCGTATGAAACCTGAAAAATAAAATTATTTTTTCTATAACTTAATATTAACCGCATCCCTGTTTCAGACCTTAAAAAATTGGGAAAAAAACTGTGTTTTATACTTGGAGATTTACGGTATATTTTTCCAACTACAATGAATTGGTATTTTAACAACTGAATTTGACTGTACATGTATTTGTGCAAGTCACAAATTATTCACCTGGATAACAAACATTCAAATAACAGTACGACATATTTTTCATGCATACATTATAATTTGTTAAAATTTTACTCCAAACTGCAAACACCAATTTTCAGACTAATTGACATGAATTTATGATTACCATATGTTGTGACACTAGCACTGACTGGGTGGGTAGATCTTATAGGTAAGAAATTTTAGTGGTAGTTTTTCTTAAATTGATACCAATGAATGCTACTTACAGATTGATTGTAATGAAATGTCTAAAATGCATGTTTATTGCCCAAGAAGCATGCATGTCACTCCTGTTTGTATATTGGGTATATAGGTATTGGCAGAAGTGACAGCCAGTGCCACAGCAGCCGAGAAAGTGAAATCTGAAGTACAAAAGGTAAAGGATAAAGCTCAGAATATTGTCGATGAAATCAATTCTGAGAAATCATATGCTGAGACAAAACTAGAGGCAGCAAAACCAGCACTTATGGAAGCAGAAAGAGCATTGCAGGTATGTTAAAAATGTAAAATAACTCGGTGGAAACTAATTTAAAAACTGTATATAAATCATTGATACATCCATTATTTTATATTGTCAGAGTTTTCATTAAGTTTTGAAGTAGGAGGGTGAAAGGAAAAAGTTGAAGGTGAGTCTGGGGGTTCTCAGCAAAAAACATTAGAAACTCCACTGAAAATAGCCAGGGGGAAACCCTGGCCGCCAAGCTTCTATTGACAGCCCTGTATTGTGTGTACTATAACACCTACATTTTTTCATTCGATCTTCCCCAACTTGCCTAGTGGTTATATTGTAATCTTTATATCTCAAACAAATGCTTGAACTGATCATATACATATAAAATAATTATCAAGCAATTGAGACCCAACTATTTGTTGCATCAATGGTGGTCGAAGATCCATTTTGAAAATTTCAAAAACTTAAAATAAATCAAAACTAATTTGTGTTCTCAAACTAGAAGTCATAATAACAGTATCTTAATCTTGTTCTGATTTGCATAGATAACAAGCTGTGTGGACAACATATGTTCACTATGAAGTCTTCAAAAATTATGTGAAAAATGAAATCAATATTATACATGGCAAAGCGCTTAGTCCAGTGGTAAAGCATTGAACCCATGATCATATGGTCATGGATTCAATCCTCCCACACAGCTATGTGTTGTGTTATTGAGTAAGACATTTATTCTGCATATGCCTAGTAGAAGACTTAGAGCGTGATTTGTATAATTTATTTCACAATTGAAGTGAAATAAATAAGGACAAAATTCAAAAGCTACCCAGAGAAAACAACAAAAAGACTTTGTGAATATTAATTTCAAATGGTTATTGTTTCAGACAATCAAAGCATCTGATATTTCAACAGTGAAGAAACTTGGTAAACCTCCACATTTGATCATGAGGATCATGGATGCCGTATTACTGCTCTTCCAGAAGAGAGTAGACACAGTCACTCAAGACCCTGAGAGACCTTGTCCAAAGCCATCCTGGAGTGAATCCCTCAAAGTGAGCACTTTTTAACTAATGGATTGATTGATTGAATATTTAGCGTCATTTTTATGCCATCGATGGCTAACAGACGATCAGTTAACCTAACCACTGTTTCCTGGGATAAACCAGTACTCGAGCACGCCCGTCTCCGCAAGTAACTGATAAATTTCCCACTTGAATCAGTGTTGAGAGACTAATGATAATGAGACACAATGTCGTATATCAATCATCAGGGAGACTGTTGCCGGCAGGGGGATTGGACTCACGAGCCCTAGATTGATAGTCAGACACGTAACCGACTGAGCTAATCGGGCCCGGCTTTAACTAATGGAGAAATTATGATGTTATAAATGACTGTCAAAACCTTGGCTGTCTATTTAATAAATTTCCTTTGAACTATGTTGTAAAGCAGAATTATATTGATGTAGTATAATGAAGACTGATCAAAATGAAGCCTGGAATTGGTTTTATGGTTACTATGGTCATTTTTAAATGCTAAACACCATTTTCTTCACACGACTAGTTAAGTATGTTATATCCAATTTTGCTGACGGGTGGAGAAAAACTTCAGAATGAATTGTAGTACAACCATCCTTCCAGAAATATAACGGGCAAACTTTCTCACATGAAGCTTTACTTGAACCAATGATGTCATTTATGAATAAGATGAACAATCATTTGACACACACACACATTAGAGCACCCAACTGTGGAGAACTCTATGGTTATGCCTTGGTTTTGGGAATAAATTTCCTTCAGAAAAAAATTGAATAAATTGCTTGTTTAGGAGGAGTGGGAAATTCTTTTGAAGTCACAGGTCAAGTACAACCCCATGTTTAAATGAAAAATGTTTTCTCTTAAATGTAGACTAAGTTTTTCTTAACAATTTATGAAATTGTGTCACTGCATAATTTTTTCCAACTTTAACATGTAAATGTCACCAAAATTTGGCCATGTTTAGTAAGGAATAGGAGTAGATAAAATAGATTTACATATCCTGACAGCATATATAATGAATATAAAACAGTGAGTATTTCATTATACAGTAGCACTAAAAAAGAGCTCCAAAATTATCTTGTTCTTTCACAATTTTCTCATCGAATTCTTCTTTTCAAGCTCATGAGTGGTTCAGGATTCCTGCAAAGTTTGGTGACCTTTCCAAAAAGACACAATAAATGAGGAACTGTAGAACTTATTAGAACCCTATCTTAGAATGGAGGACTTCAACATGGACTCCGCCAAGAAGGTGTGCAGCAATGTTGCTGGTCTTCTATCCTGGTCAACTGCTATGGCATTTTTCTTTGGCGTCAATAAGGAAGTTCTCCCACTGAAGGTATGTTTTTTCTTTAAAGGTAGCTTTAAATTCATAATGTCATTTAGTAGCATTTGCGAGGTATAACATACACTTTCTTCATATACATTTCTGGTTAGGTGAGGAGATTGTTAAAAAATCTGTGTCCATCTGTCTTTCTGTCAGTTGATCAGTCAAAAACATGTTGAGTGAATAATTTCACACAGTTTTCAGGCAATTGACTTGATACTTAAGCATACTGTTCAACATTCAAGTGTTAATGTGTGTGAAGCAAATTTTGTGATGCCAATTTAATTCTGTGCACCTAGTAAGGTTGCTGTTACCATATTAAAATTCTTGTTGGGTGACACCAGTCAAACTGCCATATTTTATATATTAAAAATGCATTAAAGCAAGGTCATGTGAAAAACATTGCAAGATACAAACATAAATGTTCTATTTGGGTGTTGTGCTGTCAGAGGGATATTATAACAAAAAATGTATGTAGTGTTGGATTGCACATGTATTATTTTTGTTTGCCTCATGTGGTAAGGAAGGAATAAAATTATATAAAATTATATTTGTGGTTGGCTTCAAAAGTTATAATTGAAAAAATAAACAATAACTCCTGAGTTAATACTATGGCTATTATAAACCAGTAGAGAGTGTTCTCTTGAAATGGTGAAGGATGATCTTAGAATGAGAACCACTGTGCTTCTGCAATCTTAAAATTGTTAAAAATTGCAGTATATGAGATCGTGTGCACTCTTTTATTAAATCTTCAATAATTATATGTTGAACTGCAAAATCAGAAATTAATCAGGGTTTGAAAAGCTACTCGTCACCCCTTTCTCACATTTTTGATTGAATGCTTAAATCAAAGAAACATAAAAGGTCACTTTCTTAAATCATACTCACCCTAACCAAATGTTTACTTATCATGGAGAGCAGACGAATGGAATATTCCAGCCCATTAAATGTCTACAATGGTCGTGTCAACATTTTAAAAAAATCCACTTTATTACTCTTTAACACATACATTTTTATGCCCATGAATGAACAGTAGTAATTGAGCTCTTGTTATATTTAAAGATAATACTCTTTCAGATTAAATGTTGCTTTTAATAATAATTATTAGATTAGCTTTGTGAACAGATACATACTTTGTACTTGACTGCATACAGGCTAATCTTGCTGTACAAGAGGCTCGTCTCACTGTGGCAGCTTCAGAGTTGAATAATGCACAGGGACAATTAGACGATAAACAGAGGAGCTGGATGCTGTACAGGCAATGTATGATGCTGCAATGAAAGAAAAACAGGTTTGTAATTCTTGTAAAATTAAAATGCTTCTTTTATTTCCTTCCATTTTTCATCAGTTTTTGTAAAGAAAAATGTTTGAGGTCTGCTGTAAAGTTGTTTTGTTGTCCATAATTTCTTAAAATGGCTTCTCTGACTCTTATGGAAGATTTATTGAAACCTAATATACATAACAACATTCCCAAACCATTATAGATACATGTATTTTCATAACCATTCATTATAGAAGTAGACAAAAATATTGAAAATTTCAAACAAAATCTCTGGAAAAAACCTTTGTTCATGATGACTATAAACTTCATGTGCATGATGCTTTCATCAGCCTGTAGTCAAGTCTGATTTACATAATGAAAACTGACACACAGTACATAATTATATTACCATAATTAAGTTTAAGTGAAAAGCCATGCATTTTTATGACAACATTTTCATTCATTTTGACATTTCTTGTCTGGTCTGTCATCAATGGACAAATTTTAAAAACACTTATCTCAGTTGATCAACATGACATAATCAAGTGTCTCATGTAAGACCCAGAACCTTTCCTCCAAATCAAGGTCACGCTTTCAATTTGTTTGATATTGTGTGTCTGGTCTGTGACTTTGCTTTTAACTTGGCTCAATTTATCAAGATGACTTGTCATAAGTAAGACCTAGACCCATACCTCAAAAGTCAAGGTCACACTTTTAGTATGTATGACAACACTTTGAATCTGTTTGAGATTTCAAGTCCGTCCTTGAACTTTATTTTACATGGATGGATTTCAAAAACACTTGGCTCAATTTATCAACAATTGATCTGTAACTTTGTCTTAAATTGAGGTATTTTAAAATAGCTTGACACAAGTGATCAGCATGTCATGATGATGTTTCAGCAGCATTTAACTGTTGAAATACCCAGACCATTACATCAGATGTCAAGGTCAAGGTTACACAAAGGTCAAGGTCATGCTTTAATGTTAAAAAAACATGAAATTGCATGTCTAGTCTGGAACATCAGTCCATTACTCTTTATATTCATGGATACATCGCTACCTATTATAACATAATTATATTGTTATTTTTCAACGACCATTTGGGGGGCATGCAACACTTACCGGTGACATTTCTTGTTGTTTACAAATCAATCAAAATTCTACTTAATATATTCACATGTACTCCAAAATCACTGTGGAAGTGACATCATGTAGTGAGATACATTACACTTTCTTTGAGATTATTAATCAGACCACGTGACTGTAATGTGTGCATCAAAACTGCAGAAGCAAGTTTAAAATTGTCTCCTGCATTAATAGCAAATGTGGTCTTCTCCAAATTGTCAATGCATACCATTAGAAAAAAATATAATCATAATGTATGTACAGTACATAAGCAGTTATAATATTATTATCATTGTAAGTTACACAAAGAAGTGAAACAAACAGAACAATCTTTTCCTAATGGGTATGAAAACAACTATATTTGAAAGCAATGGCACATTCACATCCATGTGAAAAAATTTTTTTAAAAAAATTGGCACAAATGATTAGCATGACATGAAGTGTTATGCATAGGACCGAACTCAGAACCACAAAGGTCTTTGTCACACATGTGGCACATAAGATCCAGAACCATACCCCAAAGGTCAAAGTCACACTTGCCGTCTTAAGCGAGATGTGACATACCAGTGACATTTCTTGTCATCATGGTATCCTTCATTATTCTGTTTTGTTCTTTCTCATCAGGAACTTCTGGATGATGCTGAATCCTGCAAAAGAAGAATGGTTGCTGCCTCTGCCCTCATTGGTGGTCTGGCAGGAGAGAAAGTTCGCTGGACTGAACAGAGTAAACAATTTAAAATCTCAAATTGATAGGTAATGCAAGTTATTATTTATATATAATTGTTTAAGTTAAAAAAAATTTTAGGAATGAGGTAACACACATTTTCAACATATTTCAGGTTGTGTATGGCATATCCAGTTTTTACTGGTAGAACCACCGTCCTTCCGCAAGTAACTGGAAACGTTCTCACATAAAGTTTTTGGAGCAAGCCGACTCGAACCTATGACCTTAGTGGTGATAGGTAAATGATCTTGAGATGGCGCCTTAGACCACTCAGCCATGGAGGGACATTTGTTTAAGTTAAGTGAGAATTTTTGAAATATATGATTATGAATTAGGATTTCCTAATGCACAATTATGGTTATGCAGAATTATTTAACTGATTTTGGCTAAACTGATGAAGTCTTAGCTGCACATTTTGTCATTGTGTTCCAGTCCATTTTCTTTTGGCATTGTTTGCCCCTTTGATTATTTTTCATGGTAATTCTATGCATGTACACCACACTTACTTATTAGTCCACTCTGCTCCGCGAGTTCCTTATAAATGGTTGTGCTAAGCCGACTTTTGGGCTTAAACCTGGTTTACTCAGTCTTGACTGCTGGAGGCATGCACATATTCGTTGGGTTATAACAACAAATATGCAAAAAGAAAACAAGTGATGTTATGATATTACTCAATGATGTTGACAAAGCCATGGTAGAATGATGAATACAATTTTATACCAACTTCACGCTTTTGTATTGTATTTCAGAAAGGATTTCAATTAATTTGATATCCCCATTTCTCACGACAGATGTTAATTATACTTGTATTGTTGATGGTGTCACAGTTGTCATCTTTTAAATCTGTACCAAATATAAGCATTTCTTTCAGTAATTAAATATGA